>CM037855.1:64206169-64227872 GCA_021234595.1 Delia radicum
TTTTTAGTACTTTTTCTATTGGAAAATGTACTTTTTCTGAAAATGGTACATTTTTTGTACTTTTTTTGCGAAAGGGACTTTTTTGGTAATTATTTTTTTTTTGAAAATTTCGGTACTTTTTTTTTGGACAGGAACATTTTTGAAATTGGTACTTTTTTCGAAAATTTAATTTTTTTGGTACTTTTTTGTCAATAGTTTTGGTACTTTTTTGTTAAAAATAAAAATTTTGTTGGTACTTTTTTTTGAAAATGAACGTTTTCGGTACTTTTTCTCTTTGAAAATGGACTTTTTTCCAATGCTTTTTGGTACTTTTTTTTGAAGAAGTTACTTTTTTGGGACTTGGTTTCGGTACTTTTTTTTTGGAAAATGGTACTTTTTTTGGAAAAATGGACACTATTTTCCGAAAAAGGAGGAGTTTTCCACTTTTTGGCCTTCTCCGTAGGAATATCCAAAAATCGCTTCTTAGTGGAGGTCTAAGTCGGAGGATGAACATATGTACCAAATTTCAAGTTCCTAGGTCCAGAGGTCTTGGCTATTAAAAAATGGACAATATTTTCCGAAAAAGGAGGAGTTTTTCCACTTTTCGGTCTTGTCCGTTGGAATATAGAAAGCAAATTAATAATAAGTGAACTTCGTTCAAACAAATTAAGAAAAGAAAATCCAGCATGTAATATTATGCATAAAATTTAGAGCTCTTTCATGAGTGACCAGTTTAGTGGAAAAAGCCACTCAAAAATGAGCGTTTTATGACTGTTTATGATTATTTTATGAACTCATTATGAGCGTCAGCGCTCCGACAAAAGAGTCTTTATGAGCCCATTTAGAGCGCATATGGTAAGCTGGGAAATACTCTTTTATGCATAAAATTTGGAGCTCTTTCATGAGTGACCAGTTTAGTGGAAAAAGCCACTCAAATATGAGCGTTTTATGACTACCCATCAAAAAATTTTCAAAAAAGGTAATCGGGTTGGGAATCAGGTATTTTTAATAGAATGCCTTCCCAACCTGATTACCAACTCGATTCTTTTAACAAGGCGTGAGACTAAAAAGAATCGATTCTTTGGAATTAATTATTTTTTTTTTAATTAGAAATAGTTACTTAATTTTTTTTAGGACTACTTCGTTTGTTAAAAAAAGAATGAGTTACCTAATACAAATTGTAAGTAGTTTCTTTACAAAAATAAGAAACACTTCTTTTTAAACACATTGTAACTAGTTATAATATTTCAACCGGAAGCACGTCCATTTTATTTGAAAGAACTAGTTCATATTTATTTAATGGAATTATACACCTTTTACCTTATCAGAAGTGATTACATTTTTTACATAGAATGTGCTTCCATTTAATTTTTTGTAATAATTTTTTATAATAATTATGTACCTTTAAAAAAACCTTAAAAAAAATGTAAATACTTCTGAAAACACAAAATGATATTTAATTCATAAAAAATAATATTATTGACATTAACTACCTCATATGTTAAAAGAAATAATTACACATGTATATTTTTTACAACACTATTTTTATTTAATACAATACTCCAAATCAGATGTAAATATAATAAAAATAATAAAACATAAAGTATAAAAAAAATTAATTAATTAATTAGTAAACTAAAAACTAGCAATTTAGTGGCAGCAACATAAAAAAAAGCATTTTCAATTGTATTTTTAAACTGAAAATGTTTAGGTATAGGAGTATAAATAATTTAAATTTTCTTTCAAACATTCTAATTAAATTAAAAGTTATTAAACTGTTTTTTTTTTATTTGTTTAGTACATATAAGAAAAAACAAATTTAAATAAAATAAAAAAAACATAAAAGTACAATTCATTAATATAAAAAAAACATTTGTAAGCTTATTTGAACTTTTAAATTTGAGACGTACATACATATATTTAAATTTGCTTTAGTCGGAATCTTCGTCTTCGAGTATACTAATATTTTTTTTTCGTTTTAAACAATTTGATTTATGGAATTTATTTTTGGCACATTTTATTGCCTTGCTAATTAGTCCTATACATTCAAGTTCAGTACTTACATCTGAACTTGTCGCCACTGCAAATAAAAATAACAGAAGAAAAATTAGTTAATAATTTTATTTTTGCATATACTGGCATATCAAGAAAACCGATCGGTTTTGATTTCCATCGATTTAATTAAAAATTGAAAATTTAAAAGAGATTAAGGAGGAAGAGGCGAATTGAAATTATTTTTAGTTGGTTTAATTAAATCAGGAAAATCAATTACATCGTGTAGTTCTAAATTTTATAGGATACAAAATATTCGGGATTCAATTATTAAAAAGGACCGATTTGAAAACTATCGTTTTTCATCACATGCCAGGTAAGTTATGATTTTAAAAAGACACAGCGTTTGTCTAAATTTTAAGTAAAATTAATACTTACGAAATATAACGTTTGACATTTTTGAAATTCATTAATCGCACTTTTCCATGAAGAATTCTAACATTCATCAAATCGATTAATTCGAGTGAAAATATATTAGTGATAGCTTTTTGAATACCTTTGGATCCTATTACTCTTTTTAAAGATGAAACCTGCAATAAAGATAACAATTAATATTGATTTTTTTTAGCAACACATAATCAATCCTCAAATTTATAAAAAAAAATGGATTATATTGTTATCAATATATATTATTTTACTTACAAGTTCACTTTTGTTTTCTGCATTTATCATATTTTCAAAATCATTTAGATTTTCTATTGACATGATTGGAAAGAGAGTTGTGTATTTCGGTACTTCAAAATGAGATTTGAAAGATGTATTTAGTGCTACAATTTGATTAGAGAGGACATTAGTCAGAGTATTATTTTGATTGATTATGATTTCTGAAATAAAAAAATATGAATATAATTATAAAATAATTAAGAAGTTTGTTAGATTTGAAAATATTTACCTTTTAGCTCCTTAATTCCAACATAAACTTCTGTATTTATATTATTTTGTTGTTCTAATAAACCATATATTTTTGCATTAAAGTCAATTTGTTGTGTTAATAAATCTGAAATGAAATTTAAGTTAAAGCAAATTATTATTTTGATATATTTTGAACTATATTTGTTTTCTTTTTTTAATAGCATTTGGTCTATATTCAATTTATATTAGCGTATATGAATATCAAATGCTATTTTTTACTTATCAATGAATATTAATTTTCAAAAAATATTTTGAAGTATTTGTTGAAATTACTTGTGATTTTTTGAAAAACAATTGGAAAAACAAAAAAACTATTCAAAATGTAAAAGAGAAAACTTTTGAGATGAAGTGTTGGCTTTCAGAAATTTTTCAAGATATTTTTTAATGAAAATTAATAGTTAAAATTTTTTGCATTTAAAAAAAAAATACTTTAAAAAGAAACCATCGAAGAAACATTAAGACCTGCTAACAAAATAATCATTGGTTAGGGCTTAACCATAGTTATGCATGTCAAATTTATATGTAAATATCTATGGTTAAAGTATTTTAAAAAAATTTGTCGCCCTAAGTATTTATATAATAAATTAAAAAAATCTTCCGCATGTACTTACTTTTAAGTTCAGTTATAGAGTCCTGGGTTTGCATTGTAATATTAGAGTTTTCATCAGATTGTTGTTTCTTAGATTTGTTTTTGGCTGTAACAAAATATAGATATAAAATTAAATAATATTTCAAAAATTATATTTTGTTTTATAATTTATAATTTGTTCCATATGTACTTACTTTTAAAGTCCGTTAAAGAGGCTTGCGCTTGCATTATGATATTCGAATTTTCATCTGATTTCTGTTTCTTAGATTTAGTTTTGCCTGTAAACGAATTTAGTTAGCTTATATAATATTACATTTGAAAAGAATGTATTATCGGTATTAAAACGAGCTGTCTTTCAAAAGGAAGTGACATTAGCTTGGAAGAAATATTATTGATGTTATATTTTTCTTCGGGACCGAAATTGTTGGTATTAACAATACAAATACCAACATTTAAAGACTTTATGGGTATCTCAAAAAAGTTTTGGGGATCCAAAAAAGGCTTTCCAATGAAAGTTCCGTCAGAATTAAAGCTTATTATTGACAAAAAGATATTTGATTTTATTAAACAAAAATTGTTTGGAACTTCATTTGTAAAATAGCATGTTTCAGTCTGATATGCAACAACGTCTAATGCAAAATTAAATTTTGGACCTGTAGTATTATCTCTAACAAAAATGGGGTCGTCAATGAACTTATTAAAGATATGCTGCCCTATATGCTTAGGCATTTTAATTTTCTTTTTATATTTTTCATATAGCTTTCGAATTTGTAAGCAGATATGCTGTTTAAGTCACTGAACTCTTCAACACACTCAACTAAATGCAATAAACCATGAACATTATAGGACACACTAGAATTACCATAGTATTCTGGGAACTTGTAAACAAATTCTTTAATAAGTTTATCAATTTCTGTTAGATTTGCTTGAGAATTATGTGAACATAATAAACTTCTGTACGAAACATGTAAAAGGATAAAATGATTATAAAGATTGACGAAACTCAGTAGCTTTCCATCTGCACATTTCGTCAAACCCTCTAGGCTTACGGGCAAATTCTTTGGGAATATACGGTGATAATGATAAATGAATGGCTGACATTTCTACTTTTTGATCATTTGACAAGTTAACCACTCTTTTATTTAAAATGTTAATTAAAATTTTTTTGGTTACACCAAGGTCTACCATATGCATGGGCTCGACTGGGAACTGCGAAATCATTTTAATTCCCAACTCTTCCATTCTTGATTTAAAATGCAAACAATAACTTTGATGAAAATTTTTATCTATTCTTTCACTAAAGCTTTCATCGGTTCTGGGTATATGTTTTTCAGTACTATAGGTGTTAACATTATTAATTCTCGATCCAGATTGATGGCATTTTGTGCACCCATTAAAAGACATATGTCCTTTAACACCGCACAAAAATGCACGGGCGGGAGCATCGCATATAAAAACTCTTATTGAGCATTTAATAACCCTTCCATTCAAATTAAATCCATCTTCTTGTAATTTTTTATATTCATTTAAAAAATCATAGAGATAAGTGTCAACATTGGAGGGCTTGTGTGGACCTATAAAAGTGCCAATTAAAAAAGCATCAATATTTTCTTTGCCCACTACTTTGGCTAATATTGGCCACAATCCAATGCCTGAACTTTTAAAAAGTGGAAGCCCATCTACCCCAATATCAATGTATATTTCATTAATGGTACTGTCAAAAAGGTGTTGTATTTTTTTTAATTGGACTAAAAGCCCAATGTGGACATACTGTCCTGGTGCAACCGTTCTAATTATACATTCTTCTTTTGTTCCAAGTAATGTTTTTACACTCAAGGGAACGTCTAAGTTTTCCTCCCTTAAAATTTGAAACAAACTTCTGGACGAAGCAATAGAAGGATTGAATTTTTGAACCCAAGCCTTTAGCTTTGATTTTAAGTCTGGACCATTGGTATTAGTATTATTTAAATTAATATTTTCTTCCAAACTACTGACACTTGATATTCCCAATGTGTTTTCATTCGGTATGTTTTCCATAGAAAACAAAGCTCTTAATTTTTCTTTTTCTTTTTTAATATTTTTATAATATTGTGACTTACTTGACATTTTCACTTTAATTGTTCTTCACTAACAAAAAAAAAACACTTATTATTTTATTTAACACAAATCACTTTTTATATTTAATTGTTTAAAAACGCGTCTTCTTTGACTGACGTACAGTTAATAATGATTTTTTTTTTTGGACGCATCAAAAAGATTTTTTTTCTATGCATAGAGTAACTTTTCTCTTTTTTCAATTCTAATACCCATGTGGCTTTGTAGAAAATACAGGGATGGCAGACAATACTGCTGAAATACCATTATAAATTCAAAACGCTTTCAACTGACTATCGTTTTTATCCCTAAAACACCGTTACCGAAATAATTCAATACCGTTATCCCTAAAATACCGTTACCGTTATAACTAATATCCTTAAAATACAATTACCAAAATAACTGAACTACCGTTATCCCTAAAAATAACGTTACCGAAATAACTAAAATAACGCTACCGCTAAAATACAATTACCGAAATAAGTAAAAAAAAGTTAACGCTAAAAAACCGTTACTAAAATAAATACGAAATACCGTTACCGAAAGAAAAGAAAATAGCATAACAGCATCGAATCGGTTACCATCCATGAGAAAATCACATCACTTTTAAAGTAATAAATTCCCAATACGTTTCTTTTATTCTCGAAATGTAATCGAGTTGACAGAAATATACCACACTTTTTAAATACTAAATTCTCACTACGTTTCTTTTATTCTCAAAATGTAATCGAGTTGACTCAAATTCGGTATTATTTGCCAGTGAAACGTAGGAGAGCCGATATTTATTTTTCTCTCAATCAAAGTTATTTTTTGTTTTTACTCAGAGTATTATCTTATTTGTGGCCACAGGCAACATTTTTAAAACTTTCTTGTTTTTTTTATTACGGTAGTATAAAAAATAAGATGTAAATCCTGTAGCCAGGAATGTGGCCGAACTGTTTTTAAACTGAAAGATGAATATTAAGTGAGTAAACATAAAAAAGAACAAACGGTATATTTTTTATGTTTGCAACAAGTAATAAAAGTTTATAAAAGTCAACTCGATTACTTTTAAAGAACAGTAGAAGAAGAAGAGCAATTTAGTATTTTAATACTAGATCGATTTTTTTTATAAAATTTGATATATGTGCAAATCTTAAAGTAAAAAATGTCAGTAATATTCCAAAATTATTTTAAAATTTTTGTCTATATAACGGTAAATTATAAACTACCAAATTGGGTCTCATCAACACATGCACATTTTTAAAGAATCTATAATTTTTATCAAATTTAGTTAAGTGTTTGTAATAAAATAAAAAATATAATTTTAATGGTCAAAAACTACTGAATTTTATCCAAAAACAAAAATGGCATTCGTTTATCATTACGATTTGAAAGTTTAAAAGATCAATGTGTATATAAATTAGAGGGTGCGTGAAATAACCCCCACTGAAATAACCCCCACCGTCGAAATGAAATAAGCCCCACTGAATTTGTGCCCACCGAAAATGAAATAAGCCCCACCGAATTGTGCCCACCAAAAATGAGATAAGCCCCACTTTAAATTTTTTATAAATTTGGTGGGGCTTATTTCATTTCGGCGGTGGGGGTTACTTCAGTGGGGGTTATTGCATTCACCCTAAATTAGATATTAATTAATAAATTAACACATTCATTTTGTTTGTTTGATTTATTTTTGAAATTTTTTTTTACAGATAGAAAATTAGCTTTTTTTTTTAATTTAAAAAAAAAATTTATAAGAATATTAAATGAAATTCTAAAAACGAAATTCTAAAAAAACATATAATGACTCTTATAAAACACATGAAAAGTCTCACTGGCGCAGCGGCGAATGTATACTATATATTTAATTTAAAATGCTGCAAAATTTCATAATTTAAAATTTTTAATTCTATAAAAAGTTTTTTTTATTACACATGTAATTAAATATTTTTCGTCAAAATATTAATGAGAATTTTTTTTATTTTGCATAACTTCCCCTTTGTAAATGGGGAACTAGTTCTGAAAAGGTTTTTTATAACAAAAATGTAAGTGGTTACAATTTGAGTTTAAATTATTACAAATATAAGTTACGAATTGCTTGATAGTAAATAAAATACCTAATTATATTTAAAACACTGTCACGCGTTCTTTTTGTTATTTTAAGAATTGGTTACAATACTATTTGCTTTTTTACTGGCTGGAAGCAAGGTGTTGGTAATGCTGTTCAGAAATTTGGCAATCAGAAACGTAAGCGGTTATATGGCAATGCCTTGTTTGGGTAATGTGTATTTTTTTCCTGGGTATTTATGATTATTTTATGAACTCATTATGAGCGTCAGCGTTCCGACAAAAGAGTCTTTATGAGCTCATTTAGAGCGCAAATGGTATGCTGGGTGACAATGTACCCAAAAGACTGCATAAAAGATTGTTGGTGCTAATAGTATAAAGTTATATATAATACAAACATATACAATCAGTTATAGTTGTATCCGGTTTCTGCACTAAAAATTGCATTGAAAGTACGTGCAAAAAGTTCACGACTTTTTGACTTGTTCAAAAACTTGTAAGACATTCTTTTCCATTTGGAACTTTTATTTTATTCATAAAATTCTCTTGAAATTCCCTAAAAAAAAAAGTTCTTTGAGAAAAAAAAATTTGGAAAAATGAAAGAAGATTTTATGCAATTTTGTTGCTTACAACTTTGAATAACAAACACGGAAAAAATCTACATAAAAAATTGAAAGTTAAAGTAAAAACTTCTAGTGTTACAAATGAAATGTTGAATCACGCTCTTCGACGAGGACACACAATTCTCATTGAGTTTGTGATGTAACCTAACAAATATCTCCAGAAATTCTAAGAACATTGTCCCCTGTAGATGCTCTAAGGTAAGAATGAATTCCGGATAGACAGCCAACAACACACTATTTATCACAATTTGTTAAATAAGTTTTGGGAGTTTAGCACATTTAATTACTAGAAAGGCAATTAATGTTTTTTTCAACAGAAGTTAATCATTTTTCAAAACAAGTTGATTTCAGATCATTTACATCCATTTACATTTTATGTGTAAGGTGTAGAAATTTAAAAACAAAAGACAACAAGAAGGGGAAGTTTCCTAAGTCGATTTAAGTTGTTCAAACATCAAAAGTCACGTATATACATACATTGCCAACCGTACCAAAACCACTAATATTTTTGTATAATATTGTCCTTGGAAAACACTATTTGGTTTGCAAAGCATGTGTTTTGCAAGTACCACCCTCAAAATGCAATGCCAATATTGTTTTTTACCAATAATACAACCAAATATAACTGAAAACGTAAGTTGTTTCCAAAATGGGCAGATCAGTAAAAATTTGGTTTTTGAAAAATTCTATAAAATCGATCGATTACTTGATCGTCGAAATATTAAATTTTATATGTGGGTATAGAAACATGTGCACTGAGAAGGGCATGAAGAGGCTAGAATGTTTTCAAAAACAGCCTGTCATAAACCCTGTTCCTTCGAACTTGAATTTAAGTTCTTTCTTGCATTAATAATTAAATGTTTGTCTTTAAGACATCGAAAAAGTTTTTTACGTAAATTGATACCATTTGTTCACAAAAATATTGTATTTAAATTGCAATATTCCAAGTAGTCCCAAAATAATAGTCTTTTGAACTCAAAAACTTCATTCAATTTTTATGTATTTTTTAATTTTCATTAGCATTTTTCTTAACCCTTATTTTCGTAAAGTGTTTCTAATCCAAATTGAAAAAAAAAAAAAAAATACAAAAATTACACTTTTCGAAGTGTAATTTTTGTATTTTATTCAAATTTAATACCACATAAAACTTCACTGAAGCTTTTGAGTTCAAAACTCTACACTCAAAATAATATATCTGTTCTCTCAACAGAAAAATTTATTACATTTAACAAAATGTATTTCTGTTTTTTTTTGGCCCAGAACCAGTATTTTTTTGTTAATTTTTACAATTCTTAATTAATGTACAAAAGAGGTACAGTTTTAATTCTACTCTTACAAAGTATTTTATTCACTTTCTTTAAATTTAACCGGTTAACTGGTTTAGACGCATATTTACACACAATTTTAATTCAAGCCAAAAACAATGCGACATTTATGTGAAATATAATAATAAAATTTTGTCTTTCATTTGCGTCATTACATTTTAGTTTTGGGCTCTTTGTTCAAAACCCGTTAAGAGGTTAAGGGTTGCGGAAGCTTTCCCAGACCTGGTCCGTATTTATTAAGAACATTTGTGGATACTCCGAAGAAACGAAAATTTTGCCCGTTTTATAAAATAAAATATTTTTCAAAAAAATTCTGGGGTCCCCAACGTCCAATTTCGGATAGAGATGTCATTATCACTGGCGTATGGTGAAGCTATGAGTAATACAAATTTCCGTCCATTTTGCTTTAACTTTATCAGTTTCCAAGCTATGGGTAACAGGTGTAACAGGTACTATCATATTTTAACAATAAATTTTAAAAAATTTAACAAATAAGTTCTAAAATAATAGTTTTGAAAAATATCACTTAAAAATGGTTAAAGCACTGTGAATCTTTACTATTTTGTTAAATAAGGGTAACTTTAATCTATGCTTAAGTCAGTGTTGAAATAAAAAATAGGTTAAAAAATAGTCAACACACTTAATAGATTTTTTATATTTATTGTTTTGGAAATACATGAAATTATAGTATAACAGTTTTTGTGGAAAAGTTTCAACTATCGATTTACGCAAAAAAATCTACAAATTTTGTGACTTCCTATAATATACAAACAACCGACACACAGTGGAGATAATCAAATAAAAAGTGGTAATAAATATAGAACTTCTTAACTACTGGACCGATTAAGAAAATTAATTTTGAAGTCACCCTGTGTTAACACAGGGTGAGCACTAAGGTGCCAAAGTAGACAACCTCGAGTACAAAAAACTTTTAAAATGCTGTAACTTCTACAATTATGAACTGATTTCGATGATTTTAGACTTTTGAATCCATTAATAAACATGCTTAAGGTAAAATGTTACCTCTTAAAGTTTAAAAGTTGTGTGATGTTAAACATTAAAATTTAAATTTTTTGACAAGTTTTTTTTAAGTTTTAAGTTAATAACTCCTTTATAATAAGTGTTAAGACATTACAATTTTTGTTTTGTGTCTTGCCACTTTTATCATTAATGTTGTGCTTAAAGTTTCATTTAATTATCTGTAACCGTTGAGTAAAGAAAAATCTGCGAAGTCAATTTTTTGAAAAAGGTCAAAAAAATTGTAAAATTTTTGAGAAAAATTAGCTTCACTCATACGTTTTTTTTATAATCTAGTAGAGGAAAAGTAAATATTTTTTTAAATATTCGAAAAGAACAGGCTTTGAGAATAGTTTTAAATGAAAGTATTATTAATTTTGGATATGCACCCTACACCCAGCATTAATCGAAAATGACCAATTTTCAAGCAAACTTTACAGTTTACACACGTGGGCAAAAAATGGCACGCCCATTTCTTAACTTTTTAAAACGTAACATTATAGACTAATAAAATGTTAATTATTCTTCATCAAGTTTGCCGCCGGGAAATGAAAAGTGGGGTTCTCGGAGGTATTTTTGTAAAAAAGTCAAATTTTTAAATTATATTTTTGCGCTTTTAAAAAAATCATATATAAATCCAATTTTTTTACTTTCATTTATTTTTTATTAATTAACGACAATATAATCTTTAATATATATAAAAATTGTTAACATAGCATAAATACCTGTTTATATATTATTTATCAAAATTAAGTTGTTATAATACAAAAAACACTATTATATATATATATATTTGTTTTTTTTTACTTATTTGTTTTAGAAATTTCTTAAAAATTACAATAAATTATTTTTGGTTTAAGTAAAGGTTTTCACCTCTTCAACGATGTATAACATGTCTGGTGAATACGTTTACAAACGTCTGAAAACTTTTTTAAAATGTATCATCTCGACCAAAAATTTTATTTATATGAAAATTCCTGTGTATGAAAATCATGGTACCAATAAACCTACAACAGCAAAATCAGGTAAACTTCCTATTTTTCATTCATTTATGTACATATGGTTTATCCACGGGTCATAATGTTTACCACTTGACCGCAATAGCTTTTGGCTACAGGCTAAATTTGAATATCTTCAATCACTCTTTCAATAAAAACAGTTACATAGAAATATTTCCAGGTAATTTATGATTGTCATAAATGCAGTTTTTTAACAATTGCCTTACTTACCTAAGACTGCCTATTCTAAAGATAAATTCTATAATATACATATAAACATATTCCACACTTATGAATTGCATCATTTGAGTAGAGTCTGCAATGGAGATTACATTGAAGTATCATTCCTTATGTAAAGTTATTGGGGAAAATGTTCCCAATTTGGCTGTACGTACGGAGGAAATTGCAAAACTAATTCATACAATTATGGATTAAATATAAAAGTTGATGATAAAGTAAAAATTGAGAGTTTTTACAAAAATTACAAACTAAGATTGCAAAAGTTTCATTCATCGAAGACTAGATTTATTGAAAAAAATGAAGACTGGATGAAAAACTGCATCTAGAATTATTTCTAACTTTAGTAATGATGAACAAGATAATTGCAATAATAAAACAGTAACACTTATATGCAAATGGGGTTGCGATGGAACATCTGGATTTTCTGAATATAGACAACCAACTGCAAGCAATGAATACATAGATTTTTCAACTATTTTTAGAACATCTATGGTTCCACTCAGAATGCGTTTGCCCAAAGACACGTCGGCATCTCATAATGCATATAAAGATATATGGATTAATGTAACTCCTGCATCCAAGTTTTAAATACACAAAGGAAAACAAAACCTCAACACAAAGTCTTGTACCTAGTACAAATAATGAAATTGAAGCCTTATCAACTCTGCAAGTGAATATATCTGGACGTAGCATCAAAGTTTCTTTGCATCCACTTTTTACAATGATTGATGGAAAAGTAACAAATGCAATAACAGACACCACATCTACTTGGCAGTGTAATATATGTAAAAAAAAGCTCACAATTTCACGATAATTCCAACGAAGAAGCAATCAATAAAGAAGCTTTGCACTATGGGTTATCCCCTTTTCATGCAAGGATACGTTTCATGGAATATTGGTTACATCTTGCCTATGACCTTAAATATCGCCAAGTTCCAGGACAAGAAAATATACCCGTTAAAAATAACTTAGATCTTCAAAACATGCGAAAGGAGGAAAAGAAAAGAATTCAAGATGAAATTAAACAGCAAATTGATATATATTTAGAGATAAGCCTCTTCAAGGTTGCGGAAGTTTTAATGATGGAAATACTGCTAGACGTTTTTTTTAATGATCCTGAAACAACATCGTCAATAACTGGTCTTGATCAGAATTTATTAAGACAATTTAAAATAATACTAGTAGTTATTAATAGCAAAAAGCATATTAATGTGGAAAAATTTGAAGTATTTGCTAAGGAAATCAAAGCTTTAGTAACTAATGTGTATCCTGGGAGGCCAATGACTCCAACTGTACACAAAGTATTAACTCATGGGAAAGAAGTAGATGAAACTAGTATCTTGCCCTTAGGAGATCTAACGGAAGAAGCGCAGGAAGCTCGAAACAGAGATGTAAAGCACTATTGGCAATTCAACACACGAAAATATTATCAAACTCAAAACTCAGATTTAATGCGACACTTAATGATATCATCCGATCCAGTTATAGTTAGAACTAAATGGTTACCAAAACTAAGTTGTGAACTAGAAAAGGACGACCCCGAAGCCATGGATATTAATAAATTATTATTCTTTGATATATCAGATTGTTTTTTAGAAAATTACTAGTTTGTACCTATAGATTTAAATTTAATTTATTAAAAAATCATATACATCATATTAAAATTAGGTATTGTTTAATATAATATAAAATAAATAAAAAAACGAAACATTAGTTACTCATATACTACCATGATTTTCATACAAAGGAATTTTCATATAAATAAAATTTTTGGTCGAGTTGATACATTTTAAAAAAGTTTTCAGACGTTTGTAAACGTAATCACCAGACATGTTATACATCGTTGAACAGAAAATCTGTACTTTCAAAAAAAATTATTTATTGTAAATTTTAAAAATTTTCTACACAAATAAGTAAAAAAAAACAAAAATATATATATAATAGTGTTTTTTGTATTATAACATCTTAATTTTGATAAATAATATCTAAATAGGTATTTAGCTATATTAACAATTTTAATATGTATTAAAGATTATATTGTCGTTAATTAAAAAAAAATAAATGAAAGTAAAAAAATTGGATCTAAATATGATTTTTTTTAAAAGCGCAAAAAAATAATTTCAAAATTTGACTTTTTTTACAAAAACACCTCCCAGGACCCCACTTTTCATTTCCCGGCGGCAAACTTGATGAAGAATAATTAATATTTTATTAGTCTATTATATTGCGCTTTAAAAAGTTACGAAATGGGCGTGCCATTTTTTGCCCACTGGGTGTAGGGTGCATGTCCAAAATTAATAATACTTTCATTTAAAACTATTCTCAAAGCCTGTTCTTTTCGAATATTTAAAAAATATTTACTTTTCTTCTACTAGATTATAAAAAAAACGTATGAGTGGAGCTAATTTTTCTCAAAAATTTTACAATTTTTTGACCTATTTCAAAAAATTGACTTTGCAGATTTTTCTTTACTCAACGGTTACAGATAATTAAATGAACATTAATGATAAAAGTGGCAATACACAACATTTTTTTTAATGTCTTACCACTTATTATAAAGGAGTTATTAACTTAAAACCTAAAAAAAACTTGTCAAAAAAATTAAATTGTAATGTTCAACATAACACAACTTTTAAACTTCAAGAGGTAACATATTACCGTAGGCACGTTTTTTATTAATCTCATCAAGCGGATTCAAAAAGTCTAGAATCATCGAAATCGGTTCATAATTGTAGAAGTAACAGCATTTTAAAAGTTTTTTGTACTCGAGGTGTTCTACTTTGGCACCTTAGTGCTCACCCTGTGTTAACACCGGGTGACTTCACAAACTTTTCTGAAAGCTATACTCCTCCTTAACGATTGCATATACATTTGGTCTTAGTTGGTCCAGTAATTAAAAAGTTATTACCCCCTTTTTTTATTCACTCCACTGTGCGACACTACGTTTTATAGAAGCTGTCAAAACAAAATGTCAGGGTTAGAAGCTGTAAAACAAAATGTCAATGGTCTAAGGAAACAGTTGCGTAGGGTTTGGCTATAGTGTAGTTTGGTGATTGAACTCATAAATTATCGAAAAAAATAAAATATTTGGAAACTATGAGATTTGGATTTATTCACTCAATTGCTTATAACTTTGTCATTTTTCTGTCGATTTTCTTCTGGTTGGTCTAAGTTCTTACGTAAAAGTACCATCTTTACGTACATCCAGAGAAACCAGACGTTTTTTTTTTTTAACAATTTGTACTTTTCCGTAGGCACAGAATCACTTTAAAATATGATTTTTTTGAAAGTGTGCCATATTTTCATCGATATATTTTGAACCGCTTTACCAATCAAAGATCCGATTATACATATTTGTTCGTCATCTCGACCCAATCGGACATTTCTAGCTCGAGATATGATTTGTCAAGTGAAAAAAGGTCGAAAAATTACATTATCCCAAAAACTGTTCCATAAAAAAAATTTAACCTTGATTTTCGTATTCAGCGGGCGAAAATACATAAGAAAAAACACCTCTCATCAAATGTACATTTTCGGTGTAAATTAGTAAAGTATGGTCTTGTTTACTACACCCCCTGTACATTTTGTGTTTAAGAACAAATGTACAAATAAAAGGGGAAGAAACAACAAAAAGACGTGTATTGAATATTTACCAAAGGTAGACATACACACAAAAAACAAGTTTTATTTATTTTTTGATCAATGGTGATAATCTTTAACTTCGAGCTCATATATATATTAGTTCTTATTTAGTGAGGAAACTAGTTTATATGAAAGTTAAGGTAACAGCTTAACAACGAATGTTGCAATATTTTCCACAATATTTTGCTGACACTATGTCTGCAAAAATAAATATTTTTAATTTAAAAACCAAAAGCATTGAATTACACCACACGCGCGGCATAAAGTGCTGATTCAAAACAACAACACAATCATGCTTTTTGCTAATTATAATTATATGTTTTTTAAAGAATTAAGTTAGTCTTAGTTGGACAACGAAAGAGTAATGTAAATAAAAATGTAGATTAATAACTGGGGGCTCAACCGGTAGTGTGCCAAATAAAAAATAAGTATCCTTAGGAAAGAACAAAAGTGGAAAAAACAAATATAAAAACCAAAAAATTGTTATAATAACTTACGCAGTGTGACAAAAAACCGAAATACTATTTTATATTAAAAAACTGATAGAGGAAAAAAGAACTAAATTTAAAACATTAAAATTTTTTGTTTTTGGGAAACTGTTCCGAAAAGAAGAAACACGAGAAAATCACAAAAATACTTAAGAAGTGCCAAAATTAAATTGCTAATTTCAAAAAAATCTTGAAAACAAATTGTAAAAATAAACAATTAAAAACAGGATTTACTAATAAACGGTTAACTTTTTAAATAACGAATAAATTTTATGAAAAAGGAAATTGAAACAAATTTTAGTTTTTTCTGAAAACGAAAAAAAGCACTAAAAAAGATTCCACCCGGTACGAGTGGAACCGGGTCAGCTTAAAACAACCTATCGAAACAGCTATAAATAACAAGTGGGTCAACAATAACAACAAATTACTTGAACATCTATAAATAATTAGTAAGCTATAAATAATTGTTAATGTAAGTTAAATAAAAATAAACTAAACTATATTAGCATATTCGATTTAAAGTCAATTTTTAAATACAACTTAGCTAAATTAAATTTTTGTTGCAAGATCAGTGGAAATATATCTTTACATTGAGAATAAAGATAATTTTAGCATAGGACTTCCCTTTATTTTTTATTTTTTTCGATAAATTTGTGGTAAGACCAAAACGCTGGCTAATATTATTGAAATAGTGGATAAATAGGCTACTTGCCAGGAGAGGAAAATTTAGGTAGATCTGTGGGTGATTTAGCTGACCTGTTTCAAAATCTGAACATGGTTACCAGTACTCAAATCACAAAATTAATTCGGGCTCAGACCGCCCCATTAAGGGAGGTCATAGATAGGCTTTCTCAGCAGTTGTCCGATATAGTCAATATAAATACATTAACGGAATATAAAATCCAGCCTATTGATAAAAATATCATGTGCTATGAGCCTTTGGATGTTATAAAATAATTGCCCAATTTCGATGGTAAAGGTTCATATGTTAGTTGGCGAGAGGCCGGCAGCAATTCAATCCAATTATATAAGAAAGGCAGCAGAAAATATTTTGCTGCACTTACAATTTTACGGAACACGGTAACACAGGATCCTCACCAATCATGGGACTGTCTTAAATTTTGAGGCAATTATTAGTAGATTAGATTTTGCTTATGCCGATAAGAGGCCACCTCATCTGATCGAACAGGAACTACGCGTCTTGAGGCAGGGTTCCTTGTCATTAATCGATTATTATAATGAGATAAATAAGAAGCTAACCGCTCTTATTAATAAAACGGTTCGGAGTCAGAAATTACAAGGGAACTTAATAAAAAGAATAGGCAATATGCTCTCAGGGTGTTTATCACAGGATTAAACGCTCATTTGGCCAATATAATTTTTTCATTATCACCGAGTGATTTACCAAGTGCATTGTCTAGAGCTCAAGAGCTCGAGTCTAATAATATTAGAGCGAATTATGCTTCATAATTTAATAAGACGATACACTATAACAATAATAATTATAATAATAAACATCCTAATTCGTTGCGTTTTCCACGAAACCAAAATAATTCACAGATCAGTTACCGTCAGGTTCAGACCAAACCCGAACCAATGGATTTAGGAAGTTCGGTTTATAAAATACCACCTCAGCCTTCCCATAACGTTCCAAGGACGAATTTTAACAACCAGAACAACATTCAACCGGCCACAAAGCGTCCGTTTGTTAACTCTCAAATGAGTTATCAGCCTAATCAAAATGCTCAAAGAATCAATAACATAAATGAGGATACTTTTTAAGAGACAGATCCATGCTGCAGTTAAACGTCAGGACAGCAAGTAATGGACGGAAACTCACAGTTATAATTGATAGTGGCGCTACAAGCAGCTACTACAGACCCGGAGTTCTTGCGAACAGAAGGGATTTAGCTATTAGGAAGAGAGTTAGAACTATCATTAATCATTATTACGAAGCAAGCATTTTTGGAATTAATCTGAGGTTTTATGAAATTTCAAACCTGGAAACAGATGTGCTTATAGGTTACAATTTTTTGAAAAAGGCCAATGCAATATTGACCTTCAAACAGGGAACGATAACTTGTAAAAATTATTGCGAGAAATTTGTAAATTTCAAAGCGGAAAATATTGATAACAATATTTCGGAGAAAAGTCACAATAATAAAGATGATGATAAAAATACTTTAGGGGAAAATGGGGAGGTTTTGAATGTTTTGATTAAATTATTGATGAAGATTGTCATGGGGATTGATTTCGATTGCCTCAATTGAGAATGATGACCATGAACTGAAAAGACAGTGTCTAAGTTACACTCAAATATAGATTTAAATATACCGTTCAGAACGGATATTAGGGCGGAAATAGGTACTATCGATGAAAATTCGGTATTTAGTAAACAATATCCATATCCTGTTTCGTAAATAGTTAAATACAAAAGTTACTGGAGACAGGTATCATACGTGAAAGCAGGGGTCCTTATAATTCACCTGTATGGGTCGTTCCAAAAAGGGATTGAACGATGATGGAACACAAAGGCTCCGCTTGGTAATTGATTATAAAAAATTGAATGGTAAAACGATATCTTATAAATACCCTATTCCGGACTGTAGTGTTATATTGTCCAATTTAGGGAAAGCCATATATTTCTCGACCATTGATCTCGAATCTGGTTTCCATCAAATCCTTATGAAGGAGGATGATGTGGGAAAAACTGCTTTTTCCGTTAATAATGAGTTCCTCCGAATGCCATTTAGTCTGAAAAATGCCCCAAGTATTTTTCAGAATGCGATGGATGATATGTTGCGAAGGTTTATTTAAAAATTTTATCATGTCTATATAGACGACATTATAGTTTACTCCAAAACTTTGGAGGAACATAGACAACATTTGAATATAGTAATTAATACCTTAAAGGAGGCAAATATGAAAATCTCATTGGAGAAAGAAGTAGAATTTCTGGGCTATGTAAATAAAAAAAAAGACAATTAAAAATTATCCACAACCACAAAGGTAAGAACATATCACCCAGATCAGGAGATTTATGAAAGCTTATTGGTAAAAGAAATAAATCAGATAATAGATATAAGAAACAGAAAATTCAGGAAGATTTAGGAAATAAGGTTAAGGTTTTCAGCAGAAATAGGATCATTCATAAGGAAAACATAAGATCATAGGTTTTCTTTCTTCTCTACAGAAAATGATACCTAAACTGGTAGTACTACTTACGATCTACAATATCTGCATATCCGAGGTACAGATATTGTATTATTCAAATTCGCAGCTGATCTCCATACATATGGGACAGCATGGAAACTTCAAACTGATCCATGTTCTGAATTTGACAGATTATGAATCAACAATTAGTGAAATAGAGTCCGAGATCCAACGTAAAATTCTTGAAAATAGCACCATACTACCATTTATTTTCCATGATGTCAAACAAATAAGGGAACACATCGAAATTATGAAGCCTCGAAAAAGCGTTCGATCAATTTTTTGGGCACAGCTTGGAAGTGGATAGCTGGTACCCCAGATCATGACGATCATAAGATATTAACCGATCAAATGGCAGGGTTACTACAAAATAATGATAAACAAAGAATAATCAATACAAATGTTGTGGAAAGAGTAAATTTATTATCAAATTCAATGAATCATGTCATCAAGTCTGTTCAATCTTTAGACGAAGTTAGAAGAACGTATGAGGAAAAATTAACAAATAAATTGAGAATTTTAAAGTAGGAAATTCTTAATGTGCAATATGCCCTACAATGGTCAAATTTCTTTATTTTATCTGAGAGGGAAATAATGAAAGTTAGATAATTTTTAGACGAGGAAAAATTTCCTTAAACCTGTCTTCAACAAGCTCTAAGTTTTGCAACAGTGAAAATAGCCACTGATAATGTAGCTCTAATTTATATAATAAATCTTCCTTCTATAGAAAATAATAACTGTGAGAAATTGTTAATAAAGTCTACAAAAATACAAGAAAAAATTGTTAAAATTAATACTGAAAATATAATTAGATGCAATAAAGAAATTTATAGAGAAAAAGAAAATTGTAAAGAATATAATGGGTTACGTATTTGCAATAAAGAAACCTTAATAGATATAAGTAAAACAAACTGTATTCCAACTCTCTTATCCAGCAAAATTCATGATTGCGTTTTTATGAATAACCAGCATATTCAATACAAGAATTATCTTCCGGAACTATTTTGTTAAATCAGTTTATAGGTTTTATAAAAACTTCGAATAATGAAACAAGTAAATTATCAGGGACTTATTTACTCAAGTTTCACAATGATACCATAACGGTAGGCAACAAGACATTTCTTTCAAAGGAAATGTCGGATTGGAAGCCGCATCCGGCGTTATTGCAATCAATAAAAAATAATCGGGAAATTGAAGAAGTTCTTTCATTAGAATTAATGAAGGACTTGCAGATGAATAATATTGATAAATTGACATCGCTGTCGTCTGCGAATAAATTGATGTTTTCACTCAATTTTGGTCTTTTGATTATGTTGATTTTTTGTATATTTATAATAGCTTACAAACTTTGGTTTAAGAAAAAAAGTGGATTGACAGTTACGAACATAATACATGAGGGCAACCCTCCTAATCTTGAGGAGCCCAAAACTTCACCCAAACTAAGATGTGAATTTCGTAGCATCAACGGTCTTCCCATTCATTAAGAATCATGACGATTCAACATACGGAGGGGGGAGTTAAGGTAACAGCTTACAAACGAATGTTTCCCACAATATTTTGCTGACACTATGACTGCAAAAATAAATAATTTTTATTTAAAAAACAAAAGAATTTAATTACACCACAAGCGCGGCATAAAGTGCTGATTCAAAACAACAACACAATCATGCTTTTTGCTAATTATAATTATATGTTTTTTAGAGAAATAAGTTAGTCTTAGTTGGACAACGAAAGAGTAATGTGAATAAAAAAAAATATTTAAAAAATAATGGAGTTAATAATTTATTCCAAAAATAAAAATGTAGATTAATAACTTGAATACTTGATGTTTTGCATGGGATTCTTACCTCTTTCAAAACGTGTTCTGATTATGGGAACCTAGAAAATTCCCGAAATAGATCTATCATCACATTCCTGAAAGAGTCAATTAATAAATTTGAAAACAAAAACTCTATAGATTATTTGTTAGGACAATATCCTAATAAAAAATATAGAGTATGGCCTCGAACTTGAATAATTTTCATTTTCATTGCACAATTAAAGGTCGAAAAAAAATAGTTTTTATTTTTAATAAAAATTATATCAAACTTGTATAAAAGACAAAGTATGGTATTGTTTACTACTCCCCCTGTACATTGTGTTTTTAAAAACAAATGTACAAATAAAAAGGAAAAAAAGTGTATTAAATATTTACCAAAGGTACACATACACACAAAAAACTAGTTTAAAATTTTTTTTTTGATCAATGGTGATAATCTTTAACTTCGAGCTCATATATATATTAGTTCTCATTTAGTGAGGAAACTAGTTTATAATGTTATCTTGCATGGGATACTTACCTCTTTCAAAACGTGTTCTGATGATGAGAACCTAGAAAACTCGCGTAATAGATTCATCAACACATTCCTGTAAGGGTCAATTAATAAATTTTAAAACAAAAACTCTATAGATTATTGGTTAGGATAATATCCTAATAAAAAAA
>CM037855.1:64227972-64499719 GCA_021234595.1 Delia radicum
AAAAAAATATAGAGTATGGCCGAACTTGAATAATTTGCATTTTAATTGCACAATTAAAGGTCGAAAAAAACATAATTTTTATTATTAATAAAAAATTATATCAAACTTAAAAAATAAATTTTATATATTTTTATATATATATAAATATTGTTTAAAAATCTAGAAACGCCTAATCTTTTATATTCTTAATTGTAATGTTGATGAGACAACATTAAAAGTTATTTCTCTGTTAAAAAATTAGTTTATCGATGTGTATAATTTTTGAAAATCTGACAGATCGGACCATGAGTTTTTCAATTTAAAAAGTCTTAAATATTCCAAAAACTATTCCGTTTTTACTCAAAATTTAAATAATGGCTGGATTTTATTAAAATACTTATAACATTCATAATATCAGGGTTGGCATATGAAAATTTATAGTCAAAATACACTATATTTTTCCAAAAAAAAAATTAAAAACGGTTAATTAAAAGAAATATATTTCATATATTTTTAAATAAAGATTTGTTAGCAAGTTTATATAAAATAATTTTATTTAATATCCTAAATCGTGTATGATATATATTTAGTCAAAGTTTCGGTGAAAATATTTCCAATAGAGGGAAACAAAATTTAAAAGTTTTAATTTTTCTATATATCTGCAAAGTGTCTATTTGAAAAAATGTTCAAAATACACTATATTTTTTCAAAAAAAATAAAACGGTTAATCTCGATGTATATAAAAACAAAAAACTAATATACTGTAAAAAATATTACTTGAGCCAGAGTACACACTAAAAATTTTTTATATAAATAGAACATTTTTGGTCTTCAAGTTTAGTAGCGTCATGATGCTTGTTAGGAAAAGACCTAACCACGTGGTTGATTACTAAGAAGACAAGAATGGAGCAAAATTGATTATTAATAGGTTTTTTGTTAAAGTTCTGCCTATTATATAGGCTCTAGCTTTTCTAAAACTTCGGGTTCTGATGAGATCTTTAGCCAGATCGAAATACTAGTATCAACCTAGCTAATATGTTTGATTTGCTTTATTTTTGTAAATATACGGAGGTTGAAATCTCGTTATAAATTGAAAATAACATAAAATAATCTCGATGTATATAAAAACAAAAAACTAATATAACTAAAAAAAATAATGTTTCCTACATTTTTGGATAAAGCTTTGTTAACAAATTGATACAAAATAATTTTTTTTTAATATCTTCGATCGTCTGGGATATATATTTACTCAAAGTTTCGGTGAAAATATTTTCAATAGAGGGAAACAAAATTTAAAAGTTTAATTTTTCTATATACCTGCAAAGTGTCTACCGGATCTATGAGGTGTCGTAATGAATTAACGATATAAAAAATAAATTTAATAAAGTCTTACAAAAATAATAATAATAATTCCTAAAACTTATCAGTTTAGTAATTTACAAGATTTTAATTAAGTCGTTTCGGAAGGTTAAAAAATATTCCAATTTTTCTTTAAAAATTAATTTATTGCATAGTTCAGGCGCCGCAATTGTTATTCCTTTTATAATATAAATCAGATGTAAAAAGTTATTTTTTTATTTTTTTGAGCAAATATAAAAGTAATTTTTTTATTTTTATTATTTCGGGCAAAAATGAGTTATTTGTTTGGCTTTTATTTTTTGAGCAAAAATAAGTTATTTTTCGATTTTAAATTTTTTAAATGATTTTTTTGTTCTCTTTTAAAATTAATGGCAGTAAAAAATTCTAATGAATTTAATTTTTATCGGTGAGATTTACATTTTTATGCGTTTAATATGAACTCGTCCAATCAGTCCATCCGCCATCGTGCATAGGAATTGGATATGTGTCCACCTACTTTATGGAGGAGTTTGCGGAAAAGATCTTGTTTTGCATGCTCACAAAATCCAACTAGTGCAAAAATTGAAAGCCACACGATCACCTAGCAAGGCGTACATTCGGTGAATGGGCCCAAAGCAAGATTGTCGTTGATCCTGATTTTCATAAGCGAATTTTTTTAAGGATGAAGCTCATTTTTGGTTAAATGGATACGTCAATAAACAAAACTGCAGTATTTGGCGTGATGATAATAATCAAATGTATGTTGAGACGCCGTTACAATCCAGAAAAACTGACTGTTTGGTGTACTTTATGGGCTGGTGGAATCATTGGTCCATACTTCTTTAAAAACGATGCTGGTCAGAACGTTTCAGTCAATGTACGCAGAGAAAAAACATGGTTGCAACATGATTGCCGCAACAAAATTATGATCCTGCATTCGAACATGGTTGCTACAAACAAATTATGGGTTTGAAAATAAGTTCTGACCAATCCCATGGTTGCAGCTACCATTTTTTGGTTGTTATTTTATTATATCATGATTCCCTCTTCCTACCTTATACTATGGTTGATACGGCCAAACTATAATAATCTTGTTACTATGATATGATAACAACAATCAATCAGTAGCGAAAAAAACTCAAAGTAAAACAGCATATTTTTCTATTTCAGTAAGCAAGTAAGCTTATTAATTTTAAACGTATCTATTTTTTCCACAACAAGTTCTCTACTATATTATTGTGAAAACAACTATTGCATTGTTGATACAGATCACGCTATGCACAACCATCTTATAATAGAAACAAACGTTTTATGTGCTCTCCCACAGTTAAGAACAACCATGCTATAATTGGCGAAAATCATTTTATAGTGGCTGTAACGTTGTTATGATTTCGCCAGTCATTATATGTGAGAGAGATCACAGATTATTCTATTTTATTAAGAAAAATTAAATTAAATAAAAAAAAAAACAATAAAAAATAAAAAATATAAAATTAAAAAATATATGTAATAGCTCCAACAATAAAACTAGCATTTTAAAAACAATTTTTGTAATATATCAAATAAAATTACTAGATTTTCTTCATTTGTATTTTTTTTTTTGCATTCAAAGAGTTTTTAACCATATATTTGATTCACATTATCATGCTTTTCGCATTGAATATGAAGAAATTTTTTTCTGTTCATTAGATCAGTGAAGGGCAATTTATGCTTGTGTGGGAAGCAGCAGAAAACGAATGACGCTTACTAAATCTACACTCGAAAATTTTCAGTCGAAAGTAAAACATTTTTTATTTTATTATTATTATTTTATTTGAACTTGTTATGTAACATTACCATGAAGAGAAACTAGTTCTAAAACTTCATCAACATAGGTTAAATTCGCATCAACTGTTTTGATGCAAATAGTAAGCTGACAAATATTATTAACGTCCGCACTTTCGTCAATAGATAATGAAAAATATTTGCAATTTATCAGTCCAGTATTAGCTGCAGAATGAATCAATTTACTTATCTCTTCTCTCCTACGTGCAACTGCAACAATGCGGCCTCGTTCTTCACCTGTATCTCAATTGGGCTAATTGCTAGAATGGTCTCGACAGGCCTAGTAGATGCGGTTCTCATTGCGCCACTAATGCCCAAACAGCATAGGCGCTGTACCTTCTGCAATAGTCACACATACGAGCCAAATCTCATCGATGTCCACCATACTACAGATGCGTACGTCAGTATAGGTCTGACAACGCTAATGTATAGCCAGTGTCTCATCCTGGGATGACGATATGTGGGCCCTCTTCACCCTTTCCTCAATATGGTCCCTCCAGGATAGTTTTCTATCAAGAACACTCCCAGATACTTGACCCTATCGGAGATTTGAACCGTTTTTCAAAGGAAGATAGGTTCATCAAAATCAATTCCTAGTAAAAAGGCATATTTCAGTTTTGTACGGATTGACACTTAGGCCCCTGGGCCTAGCCCAGTTGTACGCCAGTTCGAGTGCATAAGATGCCTCCCACATAGATATCCAGGATTGCCCCCCCCCCCCCTCCTTAAAAGTATCGCCACATCGTCTGCGTAGCAGACAGGTTGGAAACCTTCACTGGATAGAATCCTCAAGAGACTATTAATCGTGGTCACCCATAGGAGTGGAGATGGGGCCCCCCTCCCCTGAGGAGTTCCACGGTTAACCCTGTCTCTGATCCCTATGCCATTTGCCTCCCAATTTATGAACCTATTCCCTAACATATGACCGATAAAGGCTACTATGTCCACGTGAATGTCAACTGGTCTAGAGACTAGATAAGCACATTGGTCAAGACATTATTAAAATCCCCCTCTATATCAATAAAAATTGCCAGAGTGAAACAGTTCAGATCAGAAGATCTCTCTACATGACAAACCACCTCGTGAAGCGCCGTTTCCACTGAACGCCTCTTCAAGTAGGCATGTTGTCCAAACCTAAGTAATTCCCTAGGAATTTCACCCTTAACCATGTAATTCACTAACCTCTCCATGGTCTTGAGTAAAGAGGAAGTTAGGCTTATCGGCCGATAAGACTTTGGGTTCACATAACTCTCCTTTCCCGGTTTAGGTATGAAGACAACTTTTGCCTCCTGCCATAACCTTGAAGTGTACGCGAATTTTAACCGCCCTTCTCACCATATCCCTGGTTATTACCGTACTATGGCCCGACATACTTCCCGCTCGTGGTCGGTACCCAATAGGTTAAACTGTTCGCCCCAACGTTGTTGCAAGTTGTTGGGCCTCTGAAGGCCCAACGTATGCCGCCCGTGGTTCACGTTGGTTCCCACCCTATCCACAAGAAAGTGTATTTCCATTGTAGTAGATGCATACTGTAAGGTATTCACATAGTGCATGAATACTGAGCATAGAGTAACTTTACTTGGGTAATTTAAAACCACATACAAATGACATTGGACTACATATGTTTAACAATATTTCCAAAGCAATTAAAAACAAATGTGACTAAACTCAAACATAAACAGACACAGAAAAATAAATAAGGGTTTCAAATTTAAATCGTTTTACGTGGTAAAAGCAATTCATTTATAAAGCACTTCATGGCGATCTTATGAAGTACAAACGAAAGTGTTTTAAAGGTTGCTTGACATTTGACCACCCAGAAAACATGTGACAATATTTGAGTACACTTGACACACTGACCACCCGGAAAAGATACTCAAAATGCTGCTATAGAACTTTAGAATTTTAAGACAAATATTTTAGTATATAAGATTGTAAATATTCTATTTTGGTTAATCTTAAGAGAACAGCAAGTTGACAAACATCAACCACAAAAGATTTTAAAATAAATAAAATTGTAACTGCTAAAACGAAGGAAGTTGTTTTAATTCATTAACCACTCCACGACTTACATACTTCATGGCGATCCTGCCATACTTCATGGCGATCCTGCAACCGATCCTGTGACAAAAAAAGATGAAGTCAGCCACGGGGAAGAAGAGGAGGAGACGGTGCAAGGTATTAGATGGCCGAGAAACTCCTACTCAAACTTTGTTTGCATCCTAATAACACATGTAGCGTGTTACAAAGTAGAAAGACACCACGAAGAAAAACTGCATCAAAGAGTGGCCACTGCACTTGGTAAACCAGCAGAAAGTATTGTATTACCACAAAGGATACATTTATAGCGGAGGACAATACACCAGACTCCCTGAACCTAGCTCACTTAGATGCAATTTATGTATACCGTATGTCTGTGGAAACGGAAGAGTAGTATCCAGGCAACAAAATTTGGCTTACGAACATCCTCAGCGACAGCAGCAATGACAGCAATTAAATACACCGACGCAACACCACAGAAGTGAATCAAATCAGCAAGTAAATAGTAACAAGTCAGTAATAAGATATGAAATATTAAAAAAAATATATATTTAGTATAATGCTGAAGGCAATAGCACTACTACAATAATTATAACTATAAGCAGAGCTGTGGTAAAGATACAAGTGAAAAATTATTTCACAAATACGGCTTTAGAGCAAGTGGAGTATGCAAAAGATTATATCTTAGAAAAAATAGATGAAATTAAAGTAGTAGACAAAGTTAACTCTGGAGTAAAGAATATAGACGTAGTGGAAAAAATTAAAGTCAATCAAGGATTATTTAAATGAATTGATTGAAAAATAAAATATATATAAAAAAAAAAAAAAATTATGATTTAATTGAAACGTATGGATCAAGTATATCTAAAGTTAGAGTCAGTTATAGCTAACGTGAAGAAGAGCTTGGGTAGACCATACTCGACGGAAACTATAATTAGCAAACGAAAGGAAATAGCAGCTATAACTGAAGAAGCTGGTAAGATCTTGTCAGGTAAGCAATTTACGGAAGAGCAAAAATCAAAACACATTGAAAACTTAGATAAGTTAAAAGGGAAGCTCAAGGATTACTTACCACTCACGAAAATTCGTCTAGGGCGAGTTCAGTAGAGTCCTTAAATTCTGTAAATTCTTCCAATCAGTCAATCCCGACCACAATGTCAACATCCTTGGACATGAATGAATTGGCAACCATAGTCAAGTTGGTCCCAATTTTCACGGGAAAGAAAGACGAGTTACAAAATTTCGTAACTAATCTTGCTTTAATTTCGGAAACCGTTCCAGAAGCAAAGCAAGATTCTTTTTTCAAATTTGTTTCCAAATCCCGTGTGGATTTAAAGGTTCAGAGTAGGATCAGACAGGATTCTATTCCAAGGAACATTGGGGAATTAATTGAGGTGCTGAAACGGGCATATAAATCCCAAAAGTCATCAAATAGCCTCCTCAGCGAACTCTCGTGCATAGTGCAGAAGGGGGATAACGTGATAGGGTTTGCGAACAAGATTGAGAATCTGACAACAGAGTTAAATGAGATACAAATCTCGGAAGAAGGTGAGGAGCATCGTGCTTCCATAATTAGTGCCAACAGACGGATTGCATTTAATGCATTCATCAGTGGGCTTACAGATCCACAACTGGTATCGACAATAGATGCTAGTCAAAACATTCTCAGAGGCGGTGAACCAATCAGCACGTGCAACACAAAGAAATGTATTATATCAGACGGTACATGCCAGGGCAGATTATAGAAATAACAATAACCGGAACAATAACAGAGGTCTATGCTCAAGGTTGTGACCGGGAACATGGCAATAATAGATTCTATGCAGAAGGTAAAAAGTGTAGCAAATGCGGTAAACTGAACCATTTTGCGAAAGTGTGCCCGTCAGAAAGAAGTGGTAACGGTCATAACAACAATAACACTAGAAATAACAACAATAATACGGGAAACAGATATGGTAACAATAATGGCAACAACAGTAGTAGGAACTATAGTAATAGGAGGGAAAATAACCAAAACATCCACTGTATTCAGGATCAGGGAAACTCCCGAGATCCGGAAGTCTTGATATATCAAGACTCTCCGGCACAGAATTAGTAACGCAACACAAAATTTACAATATTTCATCCGACTTAAAGAATTATAAAAAACTAAACATTCACCACACGGACAACGTACTAACATTTTTAATAGATACAGGGGCTGATGTATCACTATACAAGGAGAACACTGTGCGGAACTACGTAGAAAGTCCGCATGATTATTGTCTACTGACAGGAATCTCAAGTGATAAGATAAAATCCTTGGGATCCACAGTTGTGATAATACCAATTGGAGAAACTAAAGTATGTCACAAAATACAACTCGTGAATTACGATTTCCCAATTGCTACAGTTGGAATACTTGAAAGGGATTTTCTTTGCAAATATAGTTGCAATATTGATTATGAGAAGTATATATTAACTGTAAATACAAGTAATAAATCAGTAATGTTTCTAATACATGATAGAACATGTAAAGTGAATTGTGTAAAAATTCCACCAAGACGCGAAGTTATTCTCCCTTTCCAACTAGATTTGGAAGCGGACGGAGTAGATTGTAGTCGTGAAATTGCACACGGCGAATTCTTGGCGAGTTCAATTATCCCAAAACCGGTGTAGAGTTATTAAAAATACTGATTGTTGTTGAGCTCGATTGAGCAACTGTTTCACAACTTTTTAAATCTTATATTCTTTGGAAATTCTTTAACAATAAGTCTGTTCGATTACATTTTCAGTGAAGTTCAGTAAAAATTACACAGTAACAAAATTACAAAGAGTAAGACAAATCTACAAAAAAGTTAACGAACGGAAAATGTGTAGGAATTATTAAATTAAATAAAACAGCTTGTTTTAAATATTAAAAAAAAAATAAACTAGCTATTATTGAAAAGATAAAAGTTAATTGAAATTGTCGACCAAAAGAATTTAAATGTTTTTTAACTTCTTCCATAGTTAATTATTTAATATTTTTCACTTTAAATCCATAAACAATTAAAATTTAATTTGATATTTGTTTTTGTTTACTACAAATACAAGCATATTTTTCAGTCATATGATTTTTTCATCCTACAAATTCTTACTGGCAAAATTGTATCCAGTAAAAGCTAGTAAGTTCTTTAGCATCAAACTGTCACTTTACTCTCTCTTTTTACCAGTTTTTACTGAGTATTTGTCTAAACGAACACCTTCCAGTACACACTTGTACAAATTGTTGTGTTATCGAACAAACTTAATGTTATATTTTTTAATTATTAATTTTTGGCACTTTATTTATATGCCTGTTTTTTAAGCACCTGATTTATTTTTGGATTTATTTTGTTTCATTTAAAGTTGTATATATTTTTTTTATTTTTATTTAAATCTAATCCCAATTAAATTTTATAAAAATGTAAAAAAATGTTCTAAAAATATAAACACAGAAACTAAATTAAGCTAAACCCATAATGAATTTATAAAAAATACATCCGGTTTGGATTAGGTTTTATTTAATTCTAGGATTTGCATTTTTGCAAAATTGTATTTCACATCATAAAGAGTGGTTAAATTTCAAGGGCCGATGTTGATTTTGAATAAAACACAAACTATTTAGAAAATTATTGTAATTTTATTTTATTATGATATATTGGTATTACTCAATTATGTATGGAACAAAATATCGGCCAAATGGGCGCCGCGACCACGGCGGCACACCTCCATCCGATGGTCCAAATTTTCAATGACGCTGAGGCATAATGGAGGATCTATGCCGTTAATGTGCCGAATTATCTCAACCTTTAGCTCTTGAATTGTTGCTGGCTTATCGACGTACACCTTTTCTTTCAAATAACCCCAAAGAAAAAAGTCCAACGGTGTCAAATCACATGATCTTGGCGGCCAATTGACATCGCCATTACATGAGATAACGCGGCCATTGAATTTGTTGCGCAAAAGAGCCATTGTTTCGTTAGCTGTGTGGCAAGTGGCACCGTCCTGCTGAAACCACATATCGTCCACATCCATATCTTCCAATTCGGGCCATAAAAAGTTCGTTATCATCTCACGATAGCGAACACCATTCACAGTAACTGCCTGACCGGCCTCATTTTGGAAAAAATACGGCCCGATGATGCCGCCAGCCCATAAACCGCTCCAAACAGTCACTCTTTGTGGGTGCATTGGTTTTTTCGACAATCACTCTTGGATTCTCATTCGCCCAAATGCGGCAATTCTGTTTATTGACGAATCCACTGAGGTGAAAATGTGCCTCATCACTGAAGATGATTTTCTTCGAAAATTGATCATCCACTGTTGCCATTTCTTGCCACCATTCTCCCCATTCACGACGTTTGGAATGGTCAAGAGGCTTTAGTTCTTGAGCCAATTGCACCTTGTAAGCATGTAAATGCAAGTCTTTATGCATAATGTTCATCAACGACGAGCGTGAGAGGTGCAATTGTTGGGCACGACGACGAGTTGAGGTGGACGGCTCTTCAGCCACACTATCGCGAACAGCAGCAATATTTTCTGCAGTACGAGCTGTGCGAGCATGCACTGGTGTTCTCACATCTTCTACAGACCCGGTTTGCTCGAATTTTTCCACGATTTTTGCGATTGTACGCACATTTGGACGATCAAATTGACCAAAAAAATCACGAAGTGCACGATATGCATTTTGATTTGAACGCCCATTTTCATAATAAGTCTGGATAACTTTAAACACGTTGTTGGATTGTGTATCTCTCAATGGTTCAAATTGAGTAAGTCTGAAATAGAGAAATGTCAAATAAAATTCGGAAAAAAAACTTGGCGTTTAGGTGTGGTTCACATTCAACATCGGCCCTTACAATTTAACCACCCTTTATTAGCAAATAAGGTTAGATTTCGATAAAAAAAAACAATGTTTTTTTTCATATTCAACGAAATAATATAAATTTAATAATCGAGCCGGCAATTTTATGAGGATGATAAATAAATAGGTCTTGCTGACATATATATTAAACTATTGTCAAAATGTCGTCATTTTGGAAGCAAAAATCGTCCAATAGTCGTTTAGGTATTTTGGGTATTAAATATCGTGACGATAAATCGTCAAACCTGGCAGCATTGCATGCGATTGCTACTAATGCATACATACATACCATTTGTAAAAACCTACATACATACAGTGTCTCTGATAAATATTGCTACATTAAAAAAATCAAATAACTTTTTTTCAATATGTACATATAAATATGTTTTTATTTTTTCATTTGAAAAGCAATACATTTTTATTAAGTATTTTTAATGGCTTTTAAAAAACAATGTAATTAAAATTACTTCCACGCCCGATGACGTCAAATGCAAGCGAAATTCCGTGCAAATTACAGAGAACATTTCAATCTAAGGGGCAAGTCTAATTCGCTTGTTATTTGATTTTTTAAAGGAAAGAAATGAAAATCCTTAAGCAGAACTATCCGTATTGATTGTATGGTGATACATATTTGAGCAAAAATATTCCTTGTCGAAACTCTAAAGGAGTGCCGCCTAATGTGCCCCTTAAGTTTGTTTAGCTGGCAACGCATCCAAAGCATTATAGTGGAGCACAATCAAAATGTTAGTTTCATTACCCCATTTGTTCATTTTCCTTAAATTGAAAGACGAATAAATGAAACCAAAAAATATAACCGATTAATAACTCAGAAAAAAAGTTAATACGTTTTTTTTTGTAGTGGTATTTATCAGCCATCCTGTATTACAAAACAAAACAAAAAAACAACAATATTTTGTGGTTTTTTTTGCTTTTGAACGTGTTGATTATGACCGTGGATGGTAACCGATTAACGTAACGTTATTTTTGTTATTCAGGTAATGTTAATGCACACCGAAATTTTTAGCCCTATTATGACCGAGTTTTAATGACTGGCTAGTTCATGATCATACTTTCCGAAATATATTTGGGGAACTATACTTCAGTTATTTCGGTAACGGGCTTTTAGCGTTAACGGTATTTTATTTATTTCGCTAACGGTATTTTAGCGGTAACGATATTTTAGATATTTCGGTAACGTTATTTTAGGGAAAAAGATTTTTCAATTATTTTGGTAACGGCGTTTTAAGGGTAACGTTATTTTCTTTATTCAGGTAATGTTAATGCACACCGATATTTTTAGCCCCATTATGCCCGAGTTTTAATGACTGGCTAGTTTATGATCATACTTTGAGAAAATATATCTATTTAAAGAAGTTTTTTTTTAAGATCTTGTTAGATTTTTTCGGTAACGGTATTTTAAGGTATTGATATTTTAATTATATCGGTAACGGTATTTTACTGATATGTATGTATTACGTATGTATGATGAAATAAATAGTATAATTTAAAATTTGCTTCAAAATTTTTAGAGGTCTTCCCACATTTTCACTCATAACTTTTGAACGCGTTAACCGATTTTGATCATTTTCACTAGAAAAACTGCTCATGATATCAAGAAACAACTTGACTGAAAATTAGCAGCACCTCTTCTGTATTGGCGGAGTATTTTGTGTTTCCACAGACAGACGGACAGACGGACATGGCTATATCGACTTCTCTATTCATGCTGATCAAGAATATATATAGTTTATGGGGTCCCAGAATTTTTTAAAAGAATTACAAACATTTGACAAAGTGAATATACCCTCCTGCACTATGGGATGGAGGGTATAATACAATACATAATAACCAAAATATTTTTTCTCCATATAAAATTCTTTTTTAACGAAATTATTATTTAAGTTATGAAATTACCAACAAAAATAATAAATGTAAATGTAAACATTATGACGATTACAAAAAAAAACTGTAAACAAGCATACAGTATACCGACACTTATATTTAGAGTACTTTATATTTACAGAAATTGTATGATTTCTCTTAAGGGCGATGGTGTAGTAGATGCATACTGTAAGGTATTCACATAGTGCACGAATACTGAGCATAGAGTAACTTTACTTGGGTAATTTAAAACCACATACAAATGACATTGGACTACATATGTTTAACAATATTTCCAAAGCAATTAAAAACCAATGTGACTAAACTCAAACATAAACAGACACACAAAAAATAAATAAGGGTTTCAAATTTAAATCGGTGTTATGAAGTACAAACGAAAGTGTTTTAAAGGTTGCTTGACATTTGACCACCCAGAAAACATGTGACAATATTTGAGTACACTTGACACACTGACCACCCGGAAAAGATACTCAAAATGCTGCTATAGAACTTTAGAATTTTAAGACAAATATTTTAGTATATAAGATTGTAAATATTCTAATTTTGGTTAATCTTAAGAGAACAGCAAGTTGAGAAACATCAACCACAAAAGATTTTAAAATAAATAAAATTGTAACTACTAAAACGAAGGAAGTTGTTTTAATTCATTAACCACTCCACGACTCACATACTTCATGGCGATCCTGCCATAATTCACCATAAGTATTCTTAACGACTGTTCCATAGTGTCCGCCCTCCTCCCGCTTGCGTCTACAAGGGTCTCGGGGTGCGTATGGGTTTTCGATAAGAATTTCTTTATCCTTGATACCTCGCTCACGCTGTCCACTTGTTCACAGAAAAGTTTCCAAGAGTTGCGTTTCGCCTTGCGTATCCTTTTATTATACTCCCTGAGTCTACTGTGATAGTCATCCTAGTATACCGATCTTTTCTTTCGGCGGGCCCTATTAAAAAGCCTGCGAATATCTCTCCCGAGATTGTTCAAATCCCCCGTCAGCCAGGGTTTTTCCCGAGGAAATCTTCGCGATCAGAGTGGGCAACACTCCTTCCACGTTCCCATAAGTCCGCCCGTTATCCTAACCACTTAACTGTCTATGTCCGCCCCACTCTCTAGGTGTTCGTGGGGCGTGCCAAGACGGTCCTGCAGTTTATCCCTAAATTTGTTCCAGTTCGTTTTAGCCTTGTTCCGGTAGTTTATCGGTTCCGGTGGTGGCTGTGCTAGCCTAAAGAGAATGTACCGATGATCTAAAAAAGAATGTTCGTTCGAGACGTGCCATTTCTGGATATCATTCACTAAATTTTCGGTGCATACCGTTATAGCCAAGACCTCTTCCCTTTATCTGTTAACAAACGTAGCCGTGTTACCAATATTCAGGGTAAAGAGGCTATTTGAACTTAGAAATTAGAGTATTGCGTCCCCTCGTTTGTTGCAGTGTGTATTACCCCAAGCTATGTGGTGAGACTTCGCATCACAACCTACTAGCATTTCCTCACCTGTTTGCCTTGCAGCCGTTACAATTCTCTGGAGTTCTGGCGTTGGTGGTATTGTCGCCGTATCAGATAGTAGATATAGCGAGTACATAAAATATTTGGAAATTCGGATCGTTCAATCCAGCAACCTTGTCCTTAGTGGTCCAAGGTTCCTGTATTAATACGATATGAATTTTACCTCTGCGTGAGGGGGTCGAGGCGACTCTTGTCGCTTGGAAGGGGGGGTTTGAGGACCCTGGCGTCGTACTTAACTGGATACTGTAATCTCAGATACCATCTGTACAAGAAGGGTCAATCGGACACGGATTTGTGTAGGTTTTGCGAGATGGTGTCTGAGACCTCGGAGCATGTTCTCTGCGAATGTCCCAGGCTTTGTGATAGGAGACTTAGGTTTCTAGGTGATCGCTTCATTTCGCCTTCCGACATCGCGAACATTTTGCCTAATAGGATAATTGGCTTTATAGGTAGCTTGAATCTGTAGGTAACCTTAGGCAGCACAAAAGACCTACATTGGTCGCGGTGCATAGTGCCTTCTGATCTAATCTAATCTACCTCTGCGTAATTTTCCATCAGAGCGATAGTAGCCGTTTTACTCCGATGGACGTTGACCTGCAGGATCTGGGTCATGGGTCGGCTAGCAGTTTTTCTTCTTAGGAGTTAGTCATCACTGACTCTCCCTCTTCATTTGTGGCATCTTTTACGCCATTTACCTCCTTATTTTTTATTTTGAGTCTATGGAGTTACATCCTTACAGACTATAATATTAAATAATAAAAAAGTATAATAATAATAATAAATTTAATTCTGAGTATTTAAAAACAAAATTATATTACGCTTCATAAGACTAATGTTGGCAGAAAAATCAAAAAAATCGTACATATCAATAAATTGCAGACATAGTCTTCTATAAGGATCGGTATTAGCGTAGTTCGTTTGTACAGCTTGAAGGTATATTGGAGTATAATTACGAGTCGGTCGTTGGGGAACGTTAAAGTTGATATTGCCCAGCAGAAAGTCAGAGGTAGTATTTCCCTTAAGCAGATTGGCTAAGAATACAACATTAAGCATTATTCTACGGCTTTTAAGTGTTGGCAGTTTAATTATTGATAATCTAATGGAGTATGACGGAAGATCTTCAACACGATTAGGAAAAGAACTCCTTAAGCAAAACAGAAGAAATTGTTTTTGAATAGATTCAATGCGGCTGTTGTAAATTTCAGCGTCAGGATCCCAGATAATTGATCCGTATTCCATAATTGGTCTAACTAGAGATGTATATAATTGTTTTGTTATATTTGGATCAACAAACTCTTTTGCCCATCGTTTAATAAAACCAAGCACGCCACGAGCTTTATTTGTCATCATAGTAATATGTTTTATAAAGTTAAGTTTCGGATCAACTAAAATACCAAGATCTAAGAATTCATTTACTGATTCCAAAATATAGCCACCTAAGAAATACAAGCAGGGCGAGTAACATTTACTTGCGAAACGCATATGATTACATTTTTTTAGATTTAATTCCATAAGGTTATGATTACACCACATGTAGAAACTATCCAAGTCCCGCTGTAACAAGATTCTTGTCGAAGGTGATTTAAATGTAAGAAAGATTTTAACGTCATCAGCATACATCAAAATGTTGCAATATTTTATTGCCAGAGGAAGATCATTTATGAAAAGAGTGAATAATATCGGACCCAAATGGCTACCTTGTGGTACACCTGAGGTCACAGTAATGATTTTAGATGTGGTGTTATTGAAACAAACTCGTTGTTTACGGTGTGTTAGATATGATTCAATCCAATTTAGAGTATTATGTGTGAAGCCCATTAAATATAATTTTCTTATAAGTATATCGTGGTTTACTTTATCAAAGGCTTTGCTGAAGTCAGTGTAAATAACATCACTTAGCTGACGGTTGGAAAATCCACGATTAACCAAAGTAGTAAGTTGTAGAAGATTTGTAATTGCTGAGCAACCTTTCCTGAAACCGTGCTGATGAGGTGATAAAATAGATAAAACTTGGTGACTGAGAAAATCAGTTAGGCAATTTTCAAAAAGTTTAGGTATAGCACTTAATTTAGCTATTCCCCTATAGTTGATTACATTGGATTTGTTTCCAGATTTAAAAAGCGGGATTAAAAACGATTCCTTCCAAAATTGAGGAAAGTATCCATACTTTATCGATGCATTAAACATAATCGTTAATGCAGAAGCTAATGCATGGAAACAATTTTTTAAGATACAGCTTGGAACACCATCTGGACCACTGAGAAACGATGATTTTAGATTCTCCATATAATTTTTAACTTGGGAGGTATTTATTAAAGGGAACAATATGGGTTGGTTTTCCACAATAGGGTACGGGTATATTTTGGATTTGTCATAATAAACGTCAGCATATGTTGTGGTAAAAAATTCAGCAAATAGATTACTTATCAATGAGTCGTCACTGCATTCAGTATCTAAATATCTCATAAACTTTGGATAGCCATTTGATTTTCTTTTAGAATTGACGAATTTATAAAAAGCTTTTGGGTCATATTTGAAGTTGCGCTTCATTTTATCCAAATAATTTGTATACAATTTCGTATTGAGTAAATTGTAGTCAGCACGAGCAACAGAATATTTACCATATCAACAAGAGATCCTGATTTTTTTGTAATTTTTATAATGTTTGTTTTTTACATTTTTAAGCCTTGACAATTGTTTTGAGCCCCAGGGAGGGCCAGTATGAAGCGACCGCTTTATTAGCGGTCGCTTCATCACTACAGGCTGCATTAGGGTGGTCCTTATTTTTCAACTTGCGATTTTTGGGGCTGCCCCCTCTTAAAATATTTGTTTGGGTACAAAAATTCACCATGCAAAAAATTAGAGTTCTAGCATAACGGGAAGATGTCCCGCATCGCCCATGAAAATCGGGCCCCTTGGAAAAATTTGCATAATTTAAAAAAAATAATTATAAATTTTTTTTCTTCAAAATTAAGAAAATATAAAATAATTTTTGTATTGGGTTTAATCATAACTACTCAGATAAAAAATATTACTTTCCCAGAAAATCGCTAACTTACCCTAACTTTGTGTCAAAAGAATTAATAAATATTTTGGGGGTACCTCAAAGTGACTTTTTTGCATTTTTGAAAATTTTATTCAACAAAAATCAAAAACCTATTGTTTGCTGTCAAGTATTTTATTAAACACATCTCAAGTATTAAATAAGCCAAGTATTGCGGATATTCGTTGGCAAAAATTTTTGTTAGAGCATTTTGATTCTAGCGGATTTCAACGTTTTTTTAAATTTGTATAGACTTTTTTTTTAACAAGATTTTTGTAATATTTCTTCAATGTTATTGTGTATGCTATTTTATATAATTGTAATAACTTTATTATAAAGTATAATTTTTCGTGTTCATAGTTAACCTGTGTTTTCATGGGGTCACAATTGACCCTCGTATTTTAAAGAGTCAAAAATCACAAAGATGACAAAATAAATTTTTGTTTATGTTTCTAATTGTAATTTATTTACATTTTAAAATTAATTATTTAGTATAAATTTGGATACTTGAATTCATATTAAAATTGATTTTTTTATACATATTCAGGAGTATTTTCGAAAAACGTATTTTTAATTTAATAGTGTAAATTTTTTTCCCTCAAAATTATTATTATGGAAAAGTTTTAAGTTCTAATTTTTACTAAATTGACCTACTCGAAGATTAGAAACGGTTAACGAAATTTATTTAGAACAAATATAAATTGAATTATTCCTTTCTTTATTTTATTTATAAATTTTGCCACAAAGCTGCATTTTTCTTACGTGGGTCATATTTGACCCCAGGTAAACATGGGTTAACTATCAACAGAAAATATAGTATTTTAAAATAAAGTTATTACAATCATATAAAAAGGCATATACAACAATATTGATGAAATATTATTAAAACCTTGTTTTAAAGTAAAAATGTATAAAAATAAAAAAAACCTTGAAATCCCCGAGAATCAAAATGCCCTAAAAAAAAAATTTGCCAACGGATATCCGTAATACCTGGCTTATTTAATACTTGAAATGTGCTTAATGAAATACATGACAGCAAACACTAGGTTTTTGATTTTTGTTGAATAAAATTTTCAAAAATGCAAAAAAGTTACTTTGAGGTACCCCCAAAATATTTATTAATTTTTTTGACACAAAGTTAGGGTAAGTTAGCGATTTTTTGGGAAAGTAATATTTTTTATCTGAGTATTTATGATTAAACCCAACACAAAAATTATTTTATATTTTTTTAATTTTGAAGAAAAAAAATTTGTATTTTTTTTTAAATTATGCCCATTTTTCCAAGGGGCCCGATTTTCAAGGGCGATGCGGGACATCTTCCCGTTATGCTAGAACTCTAATTTTTTGCATGGTGAATTTTTGTACAAAAACAAATATTTTAAGGGGGGGTACAGTCAAAATCTTGTTTTTATTTTTCGCCCATACAACGAAAGACCACCCTAAGGCTGCATGCTTAGCGTCCGACTTATCAGAGCCAATTGTATTATTGCCTACTTTAAAGTAGATGGCTGTGGATACGAAGAACGCTTTTCCCTTCGACTTCTTTAGATGAGCCATGGAGTCCTGGTCTATTCCCACAACTATTAGAGTACCCGTTGGGGTTTCCTCCCTGTGCAAAATCTCTGCTGTATAAATGACAGCCCATAATTGTTTTTAAGTATCATTTCCCAATATTGCATCGAACGTTTCCAATCCTGGTAACCAGAAAAATTGTATAGGAGAATCATCGAATAACTTCAAAAATTTGTGCTGTGTAACTTTAACGGAATTTGCATTGAAATAGTTATCTTTTTTTGTTGCTGCCAGTGCCTAATAAAATTTTTAATATTCTGCCGTTTCCCATTTTTGCCGTGAAATATGCGAATGATGAACAGTTTATTCTAAACAATTAACGGCAAGTTCAACCTCCTGTTCTTCCGAGTTGAGCTACTTTGCTGGAAATATTCCTGAACCTTCCCTGGTTCCATACTCTCGGGACATTAGTCGACTTCATTTCCCACGGGTTGATAGTAATCATAAGAATTCTGATTCTCCTTTGTAGTTTATTTACTGGAGCCAGAAAAGATGCGGGTGACGGTCTCTTGAAAGTTGGATTGTGTTGTGGGTTTGGATTCAACGGGCCAATCCATTGGTTCTACTCGTTTATTCTGAGAGCTATTTTGAATTCCTGTATTCGGGCCAGTATTCCTTGGTAAATTTGTGTACATGTTCGGATTACGATTATAGTCTGGATTAGAGATAGGTGGAGGTTTGTATCTAGGGGGTACAGGTGGTCCAACATATGGGAATGTGGATCTAGCAGTTGGTAATGGTGGCCTTACAGGCGGCATTCCACCAACATGAGCGAGCTCCACATAGAATCTCCAACCATTTGCAGAACTTTCCGTCCCAATTCTATCCTTCTGGGCATTAGTCCTTGTAAATTGTCCATGAGCGTAAATCCTACGGAATGTCATATTATCCAACTTCAAACAAATGTGTAGTGCCTGAAGTAACGAGATTTAATTATAATATTGTACCTAAGAAATTTTAATTGAAAATGTAAACTTACAGTTCAACAATACATACTAATTGAACGTCGAGTATTTCATATTTCCTGTTTAAAAAAAACTTATAGTCTTAAATTTGACCACAATGTTTTAATTTAAGCAACGGTTATACTTCTGTTTGCACTTCATAAGGTAAACAATAATTACTGAAACACATTTTTTGTTTTTGTATAGACTCATAAACCATTTAAAATCAATATTTATAATTATATTTGCAATTATATCAAAACTGTTCACATTCGTTGGATGTGGTTTTGATTGTCTCGTAAACAGCAGTTTATTTATTTTTGTAAACAAAAAATATTTGTTATCTAACATAAAATTGAACAAAATATATGGAAACCATTTTTAGATAGGGATAACTACTTTAAAGATGATTTCTTTTATGTTTTTGATGAGAGGAAGGCCGCAGCTATTGAATTTCTTCACCAGAAGGATAATAATGTCACAATTAGCACAAATATAAGTGGAATACACTTTTTTGTCGAGCTATATTTAAGATTTTTATAAAAAACCACAATTACTGTGTGTGTTTAGTTAGTACTATTGTGGCAAAATATGTTACTAAACACAGCTAAAATCACTAAAAAGACTGTCAAACCCTGACTCTTAAGAGATTATTGACGGGGTTTATAAATTATTTCAAATTGAAGTGATTATTAGAAGAAAATTTGTATGGGAACTCTCGTGATAATAAAGAGATAATGCAATTATCTCGAAGATTACTATAACCTCGTTCATGTGATTATTTGTAAAATATAATAATTTAAAAAAATTGTAGAAACCTCTTCGGAACTTAATGAAATTTAAAATAAATCCTTATGAATTAGATTATGAATTGAAGTTGTTTAGAATCGGTCTTAAAACTGGTTTTATAAAACTGATTAGATACACCATTTGTATATGTTTCAAAGTCTTTCTATTTGTATATGGAGTCACATATACTTTCTTATATGTTCATATATGAGCCCTTTTAGCACATAAGGAATTCCATATACATACACTAGAATACCTGTCTATATATGAAACATATATGTCCATGTTTGTTCATATATGTTCATATTTGTGATATGTAAACTTTTTTAACCGGGTATTGGATATTTTTTTTTACCAGCATTTTCAGAAAGACAGTGGTGGAATAGTTGAGCGGCAACTAACTGTTATACAGCAGTTATCATGTACTTACGTTTTAAGCTAGCACGTATTATAACCACAAAACTTTTTTTTATTTGGGAAAACAAATTTTTAGACTTGGGAATTTTGTTTCCTCAGTGCTCGACCAACACTTTTTGAACAGACGGACCTTTTATCTAATGGTGATATAGTCTTGGGCTTGGAAAGCACTTGCTAAAATGCCTTGCGAGCTTGTCTTTATCTCACTAGGATGTTTCATAATTGTTATCATCATTTCATCATATTGATGAAGCTTCACCTTTTCGTGTTAGATATGTAATCACTTTCTATATCGGTTTGGCGTTACCCGCTTTTTTTTTTATTTTTTGATACAACTCCTAATTAAAGCATGTAAAGGCATGTATTATAAACCAATAGATCAGTCTCAAATATACCTCTTAGTTGATACCTCATAAATGTTTCTTAACAATTATTTCAATAACAAAATCACCAGTGTGTATTGCATTTGCTTAATTTATTTTAAAAATAGTTTCAAGGCAGAATATTAATAAATATGCTAAGGAAAGATACACAAATCTTTAAAAATACATGTAGCGAATTGACAAAAAAAAACGATTTTTTTGCTCTCCTGAGTACTAGCTACAAAACACATAGGTGTTCCGAACAGACCACAGACGATATGTTTTGTCACTGTGGACAGAAAAAAAGAGAAATAAATAGTGTCTGTTCAAACAGTTCGGTAATAAAAAAGGATAAAACAACATTTTTCAAAGCATTTTGTTGGGACGATGCGATTTTGAGATTCAAATATAGGTAAAAATACAACCAATTCACTTTCAGCAAAATCGGAATAAGTTTGGCATTCAGTTTGCTTTACAACTTTCGACTTTTTCCTTAAATATAAGTCGTAACAAATCGGTTCAACAAACATTTTCCACACAGAGAAAATTTTGTTAGATGAAAAAACTAAAATTTGTAGTAAATCAATGAAATTTTTCTTCAAAAAACAAACTAAAATTTGCTTAAAACTAATGTAAAGTTTCATATTTTTTATGAAACCAGTTTGTTAATGAAACTTCCTCAGTGAGTGTAGTTAAATTTACATACTTAAGATTATATTTCTTCATACAATTTTATGTAAACATGCATTAACGTTATAAAAAGTTTCAATAGGCTAATTCCAGTTCAATTTCATTGATTTAATGCAAAAATTCTTTAATATCATACAGATAATTCTTTCAGTGCAATATGGAAACTTGTCTACAATGCCTATAAATGCCAAAAAAAAACTGGTCAAACCGATGGGATGGATTTTTTTTTTTTTTAAAGATTTTAAACTTTTGCAGTTAAAAAATTGTTAATTTATTTATTTATTTTATTTATTTATCTATTAAAAATTGTACATCTGTGCAGTAAATTACAATATATTATAAAGTTGCACAGGATAATAGTGTGGCCAAATAAATCAAGATTAACATTTACAAATATAAAAATACATGTGATATATAAAAATTAACATGTGGTACATAAAAATGAATTTAAAAACCTAACATTAAGCAATTAATTGCTGAGCAAAATTAAAAGAGAAACATAGTTTTTATAGGAAAAGTAGTTGCAACAAAATAACTAATTAATTAGCCAAACCAAAAAAACAAAGAAAAAAAAACAAATTTTTTTTTTTTTTTTTTGCACAAATGTTGAACTTATCGTTGTTTCAAGTGATTAAAAATTAACAAACAAGTTTTCAATTTATTTTTTGATCAATGGTTATAATCTTTAACTTCAAGCTCATATATTAGTTCTCATGTAGTGAATAAACTAGTTTATATGAATGTTTGATGTTTGGCATGGGATTGTTACCGCTTTTAAAACGTGTTCTGATGATAGGAACCTAGAAAATTCCCGAAATAGATCTATTCCTGAAAGGGTCAAATAATAAATTTGAAAACAAAAAACTCTATAGATTATTTGTTAGGGCAATATCCTAATAAAAAATATAGAGTATGGCTTCGAAGTTGAAAAAAAATTTTTTTAAACTGTGTTACGTTGCTAGTGGTTTGTATATTATGGGAAAGTTTATTCCAGACACGAATAGTGTAGATAAAAAATTGACGGTCAGAGATCAGGTATCGATGACGTATTTGAATAATTATTTTATCTCTTGGAGATCGTGCAAATTTTAGTTTTTGAAGAAAGTAACTTGGTTGTCCCGTACAAACAATTTTATGCAAAAATAAGAGACTTCTGCAGTTAAGAAGATTGTCGAATGATACTTTAAAGATTTTCCAGAAAAATATGACACTCTATCGTACTTTTTTAATCCCAAAATGTATCTAGTAATGTTGTTGTAGATAACATTCAGCTTACGCTTATCAGTCGAGTCACAACCAGCATATAGTTCACAGCCATACAAAAGTGTTGGTATTAAATAAGTTTTGCTAAAAGCATTCTGATCTTAAGTGGTGTAAAATACTGATTTGACCACAGTGTATTTAGCATACCATAAGTTCTTCCTGTTGCAATGTTTATTTGCTCAGACCATGTAAGTCTGGAATTAAAAATAACACCTAGATTCTGTGCTGTCGATGCCATATTGATTTCATACCTTCCCAAAAGTACTTTTAAGTGATTTAGCGATTCTGTACTTCTTCTTGAGATAGGAATGTATTTCGATTTCATTGAATTTAAGGATAAACCATTAGCAGATGCCTATTCACTTACTTTTGACAAATCAGCGTTATTTTAAAAATACCGTTCAGAACCATGGTGTGTTTGCAGCATATGTAAAGCTGCACATCATCCGCGTACATTTGTATTTGCATAAAACTAAGACGACTCGGCAAGTCATTAGAATACATTGAGTACAATAAGGGACCAAGAATTGATGCCTGAGAAACCCCTCTTACAACCTGCAAACATAAAGAATAATTAGAATCCTTAAAAACTGCTTGATGCCTTCCCCTCAAGTAAGTAGATACATATAAGCTTAACCGATGTCGATGAGAAATTGAAAAATGTTTTTAATTTTAGACATAGTGTGTCATGATGAACCGTGTCAAAGGCTTTGGAGTGGTCTAATAGCACTAAGAATGACAACTGATCATTATCAATTCTGGTTCGTATATCCTCGACAACATCAGTTAGAGCAGTTAAAACAGCTATGTTTAGGTCTAAACCCTGACTGACGTGTTGTCAGTAAGCCTTTATCAAGAGTAAATTGTAGCATTTGTTTATGAATTAATTTTTCAAAAACTTTGGAGAGATACGGCAAGATAGCTATAGAACTAGATAGATAGATAGATAGATAGATGATAACATAAAACTACAAAATTAGTTAAGTTTCGATTTTAAATATTGCTGTTACCAAAAGGCTGATTTATTTCGAAATCCGCAAAAATGAAATCGCTACACACGCCAAGGGTTTAAGATGCATTTTACAAATTTTTTAATTTGCAAATCTCCACTTTTTTGATTTTATTAGCCATGTTTTGTTCCTCACACTTAACATGGAAACGAAAAAAAAAACGATTTAATATATTTGTATACAAACTGACGACTTATCGACGTTGAAAAAATTAAATGAGTTAACACCCAAAAAAATATTAAAATTCAAATAACAAGTTGCAGAACAGCTTATGCTGTATTATATCAGGTTGAAATTTCCGTTCTAAAACCGATTCTTTTTATATGGGTTTTTTCCTATTTGCAATAGGTTCTTTACCTCCAAACTACAGAAATCTGTTCTAGAACCGGTTTCATGTAACCGGTGAAAAATTAGCTCTTCTAGAAAAGGTTCAAAGTGCACTTAATGCCCAATGCCAAATTCGGCATTTCATAACATGTATATGAAAACAACAAGCCTATTGAAGAAATTTTTTAAAATTTGATATTGCAGATTTGAAAAACATCCCACATATATTGGCCTTTTTAGGACGGGTTGACGACCTCCTACAAATTACTGATTCCATATCTCACAATTTATAATTTTATTGAATAAAAAAATTATGTTGCAGTAATAAATTTCGAAAAAGTTTAAAATGTGGACTCGAATTTCGTAGGGCAAGTGGTATGTGGAACATTAGTGGTCTGAGGCATTTCCTATTACTGTGTTAGTTTTAAATAGTGTCCGACCGAACTTAATTTTTTGGCGGAAGCCAATTTTTGGGCAAGGATCACATTTTTACTTTACTTTTTATTTTGAATAAAACGCAAAATTTTGATCGATTTTGATGTGAAACTTTGTTCAATAAACGAAAAAAAAAACTTTTTTATAACATTTTTGTAAAAAGCGTTGAAAATATTAGTTCAATTATTTTCCATATGAGTTTAAAAAATTGGGAAATCTTGAACGTTTGGATTTTTACTAAACAATAAAACAGAAAGTCTACAAATTCATGTATTTCTACTCAAATTATAGAATTTAATGCACAGGGAATAAATTGGTATAATTACATTGCAACCAACAATATTTAATCGTTATTCAATAATTTTAATTAACAGAAAATATAGGCGCATAAATTATAGGCGTTGCATTTTTTCCCAATTTTGAACAAATTTGACATGTTTTTGCAAGAAGTATGGTTTTACACCAAGAGAAACATATGTTTGGGGAGTTACGGTCTAAATTTCAAAAAATTGTATAAGCAAGGAGCCCCCCCCCCCCCCCCCCTGCTGTATAACTTTAATGAAACAAAAATGTTATGCTCCTGTGTATTCTTTAGCTGTTAACATTTATTTTTAATTTCCAGACTTTCAATCGTCAGAACTAACTATTTCAAGAACACGTCGTGAGCACTCAGGAAACTACACGTGTGTAGCAAGCAATACTCAACCAGCAAGTGTATTAGTTCATATTTTCAAAGGTATGTATATTGGTGTTATAACTGTTTTTTATATAGCATAGCGTAGACGTGAGGGGAATGAAAGAATATATGACACGATCTGTCGTTGATTTGGGCCTCTTTTATGAAAGAGACAGGTAACTTTGGCATGGCGTTGGTATAGGTGACAATTTTTACCTTCTGAGCTACAGAGCTTGTCGAAAATAACATACAAAAAAAAACTAAAAACAGGTTTCAATCAAAAAGTGTATTGAATTAATTAAAATTTCAATTGATTTTGTTCCTATCACGGCAATGATAATATCAATTAAAACTTTCTTTTAAATTAAAATAGAAATAAGTGGAAGTATTATAGTCCGATGTGCCAAATTTGGAGCAAATAGATTAAATTAGACTGTGATGAAATTTTGGATACCCTTCATCTCGGTGTTTGCATTAACCACGAAAAGTGCAAACAATATATGCATCTATATACTTTGTAAAAATTACCTTTTATTTAAAATTCTCTTAATATTTATGTTAAAATAAACTAAGTTCGTTTGAGTTTAACTGTTTTCATCAGTTTTGTAGTTTAGAAATTACTTGAATTTCAGTTATTAATCATCAAACCAAATATTTTGTTTTTCCAAAATTAAAATAACCCACCTGTAATAAGTTTTTTTAATAGTTGACCCTTTGATTGTTAATTAATTTTTATTAATTTGGCTTAAGGTCATTTAATAAAATAGAAAACGAGTGTTTAAATTTTTATTATTTATTTATTTATTTATTCTCCTCTTCAATATTTCGACCTACGTCGTCGGTCATTTTCAAGAAATCTATTAAAAATATAAAAATACAATTAGCATTAATAAATTAATTTTCACAAAACAATTTTTAAAAAATATAATTTTAAAAAATTTTTTAATTATTACTTTTGAATAATAAATAACACAACAAAAAAACAATTACGTTGTTTACTGTTTAAAAACTTAGTTCTTATTGTTTACATTTTACTTTATGCTTGTCTATCGAGTGCCTGTAGATTTGAGCACACTTGTCCGTATCAATTTTATAATTAAGTCTCTTTTCATTAGATACACCTACAATATGTAGCATCTCAAGAGTATATCTCTTTCTATAATTGTTTTCGCTCACTAATACGTCTACATTTTCAAAGTCTGGTCTATGTCCTGTCAATGCACAGTGGGCAGCAAGTGCAGTTTTCTGTGATAAAGGTTTGCTTGCGGCATTAAGATCAGACTTATGTGACGCTAATCTAGTTTTAAGTTTAGTTATAGTTGTTCCAACATAAGCTTTTTGACAATTGTTAGAATCATCACCATTACAATTAATCTTGTACACCAAGTTAGATTTTTCTTGTGTATCTAATTTTTATTTAGTTTTACTAAATAATTTGTAGAGTGTATTTTCACTTTTCAATGCCAAACGATATTTTTCTTTGTCATAAGTGTTTGAATTTAATATCCTTTCAGAATACCCTGGAATATAAGTCATAGAATTATAAATTTTCGGTGGTTTTTCAACTACAGTATGCTCGACGCTTATCTTCGATTTTACCTGTGCAATTAAATCAGTGATGGTTTTATGAGAGAAATCATTTTTGCATAAAATATTTCTGATTTGGGTTATATTTTTATTGTGAAAGGTTTAATCACTTATCTCTAAAACTCGTGCTATAAAATTTGTCACCGTGTTGATGACAATTCGACGCGAATGTCTCGAACGAAAATTGATTAGCCCCCCCGATGCCATTGGTTTCTGAAACCAATCAAGTTTCAATAGGTTGCCCTGTCTTATTATGACCGAATCTAAGTATGGTAACCTGTTGTCAATCTCCTTCTCCATAGTAAATTGAATCTGTCGGTTAAAAGAATTCAATATTTTTAAAGTTTCTTCAATATCGTTCACTTTTATAATGCTGAATAAGTCATCCACGTATTTGGTTAAGATTCTAGGTTTATTATTCATCTTATCCAATGAAACGTCGAGCAATTCTTCAATGACAATGTTAGCTATTATCGGTTAAGCTGGAGAACCCATTGACATCCCTTTTTGTTGTTCAAAATATTTATCCTCGTATTTAAATATCTGCTTTCCTTAATGCAAAACATTAATAACACAAGGCAACAATTTTGAAAAAATTTTAGGGGCTTTTAAAACCACTATACAATTTTGATGTATTGTGGTCCCAGTAGTACAAATATGGTTCAATTTTGAAATTCTATGGAGAGGTTTTTTTTTTAAAAATTTTTAAGTAAAATTATAAATTTTTTTAGACGTTTCTCCACATAATTAATGATAACTAAAAAAAAATTAGTCCGATATTATTCAAATAAATTTAGAAAAACTGAAATTTACATAGCCTTTAATCCGTTAATATATTGCGTTTCAATCGGCTCAGTAGTTTCGGAGTTATAATAAAAAATTGAGGGAAAAAATATTTTTTTTACGTGAAAATAGCAAATTTTTTTGTTTTAAAAAAATCATAAAAAATCGAAAACGGCAAAAAATCGTTCAGATTTATTGCTTTATCGCAAAGCCACATGTAATAGGAACAAAATGAGATATCGATCATAAAAATCGATTGATTTTTTTCGAATTTATTCACAATTAAGTGAATTCGCTCATTTTCACCAAATTTTAGTTTTTTTGTCTGATATACATAAAATTGAGTAGTTAATGTTCTTCTTTCGATTGATTGAATTTGAAAACATTTTCCCCATGCTATGTACAAATTTTCACATCAAAAATGCATTACATAGTAACATTCGTGTATTTTTTGGCAAACCCTACCTAGAATATACTGATTCTATTTTTCGGAAAGACATTTGTGTTGGATGAGCTTAAATGTAAATAAATAAATAAATTAATGCCCGTAATTTCAAGCAATAGATACCTACCGGTGCTAAGATACCTACCAGATTTTGTTCGTGTACACGGTAGGTATCTAAGCACCAGTAGGTATATATTGGTTGAAATTACGGCCATAAATAGTAGAAAATTTATATTTTATTATTCACATTTATTATAATAAATAAAACAAGAAAATAAATAAATAAATATGTATTATAAACTACAAACTCTGAAATTTTCTTTTAGTCGATTTTCTACTATTGTTGAATAACGAAGTGTTACTCTGAATACTCCAGCAAAAATCAGCCATCATGTGTGCATCCCAGCGACCCTGGTATCGTTCCTCCATTGTCCGGATATCTTGGTGGAATCGTTCGGCCTGTTCTTTACTCAAGTCTCCTAGATTTTCAGGAAAACGATCTAAGTGACTGTGCAGGTAGTGTACTTTGATGCTCATGTTGCATCCCAGATTCTGGAAGTGAGTTAACATCTCTTCAACGTGCGCAACGTAATCATCACCCTTGTTATTTCCTAAGAAATTTTGAATAACCCATACAAACGAATCCCATGCATTCTTCTCAATTTCTGACATTGAACTGCCAAATTCAGTATCGTTCACCAATTTGCGAATTTGTGGGCCATCAAATATGCCTGCTTTCAGCTTTTCCGTACTTAGATTGGGAAACTTCCTTGAAATATACTGGAAACATTCACTATCTTTGTTAAGTGCTTTAACATATTGTTTCATCAGACCAAGTTTAATGTGAAGAGGGGGTAATATGATGCGATCTCGGGGCACTAGAGCCACATTTATAACATTTGGCGTACCTGGAACTAGTGTTTCCCTAGAAGGCCATTGTTTTCTCTTCATATCTCTGTAAGCCCATGGCAGTCATCAAACCAGAAATATCTGTGCAGTACACAAAGTCATCCTCTTCAGCAAAATAATGAAGTAAGTCTTTTTCTCGAGTACGGTAATACGAAACTTTAGTTTCTTTAGTTATGAGACCTGTTTCTTTCATCCGGGACGCAAGTAATTCAGAAGATCTTTTCGACAATCCAAGGTCTCTAATTACATCATTAAGCTGATCTTGATTCCATGGTCTCGGCGAGAAATGTTTGTGTGGGATGAACTCGTCATTTTCAGCTGTAGATGGTAGTGCTGGATCTGACATATCTGATTGGTAAGACATACTTGATGTTGAGTGTCCTGGTGAAGATGAAAGCACATGACTACAGCTTGCACCCCGATCTTGAGCATATTCTATTTCTTGTGAATGTAGAACAGCAAGTGTAAACCCATCAGCAGACCTCGTGGAGTAAGACCATCGCATATGTTTTCCAAAACCGCTTTTGTACTTAAACAAAAATAACACTCGGATGCGTGGTTCGCTGTTTCTCTCCATAGCATAGGCTTCAAAATTTCCAAGTGTCGTCTGTAAAATGAAAAAAAAAATTGAAATCAGGAATATGAAGAATTCAAATTTTAATTAAGAAATATTGTAATTATAAAATATTTCAAATCTATTAATTTATACTTACTTTACGTTAGAAGACTTCATAGATAAATTCAATCGACTTGGAATGCATATAGTACTCGGTGTCCAATGCTGGTTCAAATTGTGCGGATAGATATTATAGCAATCTTGATATGACTTTTGCAATGAAGTTAAGAAGCACTTCCGTTTTTTCCCGGTGATATATTGGCCGCACACATAACAAAATAAATCTGGATCGTTTTTACATAAAAATGTTCTGGCTTTCTGGCTCATTTTTATTAATATTTGAAAATTGTTTTTAACTTCTAAGCTGTATGACTCTAATTTTTGTGTAGATATTAAATGATGTTTGCGTTATCGCAAACACTTCTTGAATGAAATAAAAAGGGTCAAGGAGATCTTATAAATACTGATACTATAATTTGGGATAACCCTTTGTGTGGATACAGTTTGTGTGTGCTGCAAATTTTTTATTATTCCCAAGAATCCTAAAAAACATTAAGGACTTTTATGACAAAAAAAAAATCATCCCTTACAGGTAGCTAACGGAAAATAAGAGCACTTCAGCGTACACGCACATTTATGAGCGTTTTATTACTATCCTACAGCAATCGTAAAAATTAAACAATCTTTTGTTTATTACTTATTTTTTTTTAATTATTAGAATCATAAAAATGTCATAGAGGTTTTTCCCAAAGGGGTTTTGCCAAAATGCGTGTCGTAAAATGCACCTGAGTTTTTATGTTCTGCATTTTCATTATATAGTAGGTACAATTTTCTACAGTGCTTGTAAATATGCGATACCTTCAATTAATTGTAAATAAAATGTAAAGCATGCATCGATTTTTATGATCCATATCTAGTTTAATTCGCATGATATGTAGCTTTACTACAAAAAAATAAAAAGTAATATTTTTTGCAGTTTTCGATTTTTTCCAGATTTTTGTTTTTCAATTTTTTTTTTTTTTTTAGCATTTTTTTTTTTTTTTGCTAACAATTTGTTTCATAACTTTGAAACTATTGATCGCATTAAAAAAATTTGTACACGTTCTTTAAAGATATTGTAAACCTTAATTTTTGTAAATTTAATTTGACAAAATCGGACTAGTTGTTTTTGAGTTATGACAACATAAGTGGAGAAATGTCTCAAAATATTGTCAATTTTACTTAAAAAATTTTTAAAAAAAAAATTATCCATAGAATTGAAAAATTTTACCATTTTTGTACTTAGGCAGCCATGATGCATCAAATCTATATAGTGGTTAGTCAAGCCTTTTTTTGCTGTTGACCTGTGTAATTCAATGAAAATGTCTTTTGGAATACGGGTGAATTTTTCCAATATGTTCCATTTTCTTTCAATGGTTTTCAATGCTAAGTTAACTGGGATACTTGGAAAAAGTGATATTACGTCGAATGATATTAATATTTCATCGCTTTCAATTTGCGTATTATTTACTTTGGTTTTAAAGTCCTTAGCATCTTTGACATTGTATTTTGAATCTTTAGTTAAATTCTTTAGAATATCAACTAAATATTTACATAAATTATAAGATGGCGAGTTTATAGACGAGCAAATGGGGCGAAGAGGTATTTTGTGGATCTTTGGAAGTGGCGCAGTGGCTATTTTTGTTGTCAATTTATTATTTTCGGATACATCTATTAAACTCATATTGAATAGTTTTTCAATAAGGGAGTTATTTTTGGTCTGTAAAATAGATGTAGGGTCCTTTTTTATACGTTTATATGTACACATGTCCATTAATATATTTTTAATCTTTTCCTCATATTCTTTCCTATCCATTATTACTGTCTTATTACCTTTGTCAGCATTTAAATCAAGTATATCCGTATTTTTACCCAAAAAAAGTTCAATTTGTCCCACTGTGTCAAGAATAAGTTTGTCTCTTTCACTATTTTTCGACTTGTCTATATGATCGTGGATTAACGATACTAATTTGGTACGAGATTTTTCTTGCTCTTCTCTACTCTCAATAGTTTGTATGCATTCCTCACCATCTGCAATACATTTAAACATAGGGAATGTTGTTTTTGTATTTGGTAATGCAAATTTTGGTCCCAGTGAAAGCAGCCACTGAATATTTGTTGGTATATTTACTTTTATACAAGTTTGTTATAATTTTTATTAAAAATAAAAATTATGTTTTTTTCGACCTTTAATTGTGCAATGAAAATGAAAAGTATTCAAGTTCGAGGCCATACTCCATATTTCTTCATTAGGATATTGTCCTAACAAATAATCTATAGAGTTTTTTGTTTTCAAATTTATTCTTTGACTCTTTCAGGAATGTGTTGATAGATCTATTTCGGGAATTTTCTAGGTTCCCATCATCAGAACACGTTTTGAAAGCGGTAACAATCCCATGCCAAACATCAAACATTCACATGAACTAGTTTACTCACTACATGAGAACTAATATACATATGAGTTTGAAGTTAAAGATTATAACCATTGATCAAAAAATAAATTGAAAACTTGTTTGATGTGCAAGATCCACCTCTGGTGGATATTCAATACACGTTTTTTGCTTTTCTCTCCTTATTATATTTTGTTTACTTTGTAAACAAAACAGGGGAAGTAAACTAGACGGTACTTTTCCTTTTATACAAGTTTGTTATAATTTTTATTAAAAATAAAAATTATGTTTTTTTCGACCTTTAATTGTGCAATGAAAATGAAAACAAGTTTTCAATTTATTTTTTGATCAATGGTTATAATCTTTAACTTCAAACTCATATGTATATTAGTTCTCATATAGTGAGTAAACTAGTTCATATGAATGTTTGATGTTTGGCATGGGATTGCTCCGCTTTTCAAAACGTGTTCTGATGATGGGAACCTAGAAAATTCCCGAAATAGATCTATCAACACATTCCTGAAAGGGTCAAAGAATAAATTTGAAAACAAAAAAACTCTATAGATTATTTGTTAGAACAATATCCTAATGAAGAAATATAGAGTATGACCTCGAACTTGAATAATTTTCATTTTCATTGCACAATTAAAGGTCGAAAAAAACATAATTTTTATTTTTAATAAAAATTATAACAAACTTGTATAAAAGGCAAAGTACCGTCTAGTTTACTTCCCTGTTTTGTTTATTTTTAATAAAAATTATAACAAACTTGTATAAAAGGCAAAGTACCGTCTAGTTTACTTCCCCTGTTTTGTTTACAAACTAAACAAAATATAAAAAGGAGAGAAAAACAAAAAACGTGTATTGAATATCCACCAGAGGTGGATCTTGCACATCAAACAAGTTTCCAATTAATTTTTTGATCAATGGTTATAATCAATAATAATTTAACTTCAAATTCATATGTATATTAGTTCTCATGTAGTGAGTAAACTAGTTCATATGAATGTTTGATGTTTGGCATGGGATTGTTACCGCTTTCAAAACGTGTTCTGATGATGGGAACCTAGAAAATTCCCGAAATAGATCTATCAACACATTCCTGAAAGAGTCAAAGAATAAATTTTAAAACAAAAAACTCTATAGATTATTTGTTAGGACAATATCCTAATGAAGAAATATGGAGTATGGCCTCGAACTTGAATACTTTTCATTTTCATTGCACAATTAAAGGTCGAAAAAAACATAATTTTTATTTTTAATAAAAATTATAACAAACTTGTATAAAAGGCAAAGTACCGTCTAGTTTACTTCCCCTGTTTTGTTTACAAACTAAACAAAATATAAAAAGGAGAGAAAACAAAAAACGTGTATTGAATATCCACCAGAGGTGGATCTTGCACATCGAACAAGTTTTCCATTTATTTTTTGATCAATGGTTATAATCTTTAACTTCAAACTCATATGTATATTAGTTCTCATGTAGTGAGTAAACTAGTTCATATGAATGTTTGATGTTTGGTATGGGATTGTTACCGCTTTCAAAACGTGTTCTGATGATGGGAACCTAGAAAATTCCCGAAATAGATCTATCAACACATTCCTGAAAGGGTCAAAGAATAAATTTGAAAACAAAAACTCTATAGATTATTTGTTAGGACAATATCCTAATGAAGAAATATAGAGAATGGCCTCGAACTTGAATAATTTTCATTTTCATTATATTTACTTTTGTTTTGTTTACAAACCAATCTTTGTTGAACTTCATATTAATTTTTTGGTCATGCTCTTCCTTTAATTTTTCTAATTTCTTAATTTCTTTTATACAAACTGTACGCACTTTTTTCAATAAATCAAAAACTGTTTTGTATCTGCTACCTGTTTTGCATATTTTAAATCAAACAAACAACGACCCTCGATATTAAAGGAGTTTTTGTAGAAATGTTTGTAAAATGCCGTCAAAGTGTTACAGAAATATAACAGTTAAGGTAAAAACAAACAAAGTTATAAATTTTAATCTGATTTAACTAAAGTCGTATTTTTATCTCTTTTCCGAAAAATTTAAAAAACTTTCAACAAAAAACTCATCAAATCCTCTAAACAAAAGTGATGCGTTTTTATTCCTACTACAGCTTAATTTCAATCTAGCGTCTGTAAAAATTAATTTTTATTTAAAATTATAATTTTTATATGATAATTTACTTTGACTATAAGAAAAAACACAGAAAAAGTTATTAGACACTAGCATGAATGGAATGCATTTTCTGACCCACTACGGTCTTCATCAACATTCTTCGTGCCACTTAGTGTTAATCGTAAATATCTTCTATTTAACTCACACGTTAAAGGAATTGGGTGACTTTAAATCCCACATTACTCTGTGTGTTGAGTTAGAATGAAAGTTACCACGAACGATTTATATTTATAGTGTGTTTGTTTTTTCTCTAGTCATTATCATAATTGCCAGTTTAACTTTCAGTTAAAACTTTTAAATGGCAATTCTTTTTCTCTAATGTCATCATATACTATCCTTCTACATAAGCAAAGCATATTAACAAACATTAAAGATTTTTTGTTAATACATATGTCGAGCATATATATTAAACGATTTCTACACTGTACCTGGTGAGTGGTTTAATAGTGAATTTTATCGTTGATCTATAAGTTTATGTGTGAGATTTTATTTGTTCGGTTTGAGATCATGACACATTTCTCTCTAAATTAACAGAAAAATTATACAGTTATATTAGTTTTTTGTAATTTTTATATGATAATTTACTTTGACTATTAGAAAAAACACAGAAAACAGTTATTAGACACTAGCATGAATGGAATGCATTTTCTGCCCACTACGGTCTTCATCAACATTCTTCGTGCCATTTAGTGTTATTCGTAAATATCTTCTATTTAACTCACACGTTAAAGGAATTGGGTGACTTTAAATCCCACATTACTCTGTGAGTTGAGTTAGAATGAAATTTACCACGAACGATTTCTAATTATAGTGTGTTTGTTTTTTCTCTAGTCATTATCATAATTGCCAGTTTAAATTTCAGTTAAAACTTTTAAATGGCAATTCTTTTTCTCTAATGTCATCATATACTATCCTTCTACATAAGCAAAGCATATTAACAAACATTAATGATTTTTTGTTAATACATATGTCGAGCATATATATTAAACGATTTCTACACTGTACCTGGTGAGTGGTGAATTTTATCGTTGATCTATAAGTTTATGTGTGAGATTTTATTTGTTCGGTTTGAGATCATGACAAATTTTTCTCTAAATTAACAGAAAAATTATAATTTTTATATGATAATTTACTTTGACTATTAGAAAAAACACAGAAAAAGTTATTAGACACTAGCATGAATGGAATGCATTTTCTGACCCACTACGGCCTTCATCAACATTCTTCGTGCCATTTAGTGTTTATCGTAAATATCTTCTATTTAACTCACACGTTAAAGGAATTGGGTGACTTTAAATCCCACATTACTCTTTGTGTTGAGTTAGAATGAAATTTACCACGAACGATTTCTATTTATAGTGTGTTTGTTTTTTCTCTAGTCATTATCATAATTGCCAGTTTTACTTTCAGTTAAAACTTTTAAATGGCAATTCTTTTCTCTAATGTCATCATATACTATCCTTCTACATAAGCAAAGCATATCAACAAACATTAAAGATTTTTTGTTAATACATATGTCGAGCATATACATTAAACGATTTCTGCTGTACCTGGTGAGGGTTTAATAGTGAATTTTATCGTTGATCTATAAGTTCATGTGTGAGATTTTATTTATTCGGTTTGAGATCATGACAATTTTTTTTCTAAATTAACAGAAAAATTATAATTTTTATATAATATGACTATTAGAAAAAACACAGAAAAAGTTATTAGACACTAGCATGAATGGAATGCATTTTCTGACCCACTACGGTCTTCATCAACATTCTTAACTCAACACACAGAGTAATGTGGGATTTAAAGTCACCCATTTCCTTTAACGTGTGAGTTAAATAGAAGATATTTACGATTAACACTAAGTGGCACGAAGAATGTTGATGAAGACCGTAGTGGGTCAGAAAATGCATTCCATTCATGCTAGTGTCTAATAACTTTTTCTGTTTTTTTTCTAATAGTCAAAGTAAATTATCATATAAAAATTATAATTTTATTAAAGGTAACATAAGAATTAAAAATTTATATAATTTATATAGTTTTTAGGGAAACATTTTTAAAATAATAATAATATTAAAATTATAATAATTTATGAAAATTTTTCATAATATTTATGAAACGTTTCTTAATAGTTATGAAACATTTCATACAAACTTATGCTATAGCTTCATCCGATTTATGAAATGTTACATAACATTTAGGAAGAAAATCATTAAAAGCTAAGAAACTCCATCATGTGTCATAAATATGAAGAAGCCTGTAATCAATTTGGTTTTTTATGAAACAGCTTCATCATATTTATGAAGTGTTACAGTGGACGAAAATCAATGAAGTTTTTCATATATATGGTGAAGCTTTTTCAATAAGCGTTAGTACTTTTCTGCAGAACTGCTGGACCGATTTAGAAAATTTGTTTCTCTAAGTTTTTCTCTAGTTGAATATGGTTCTACCGAAAAATTTGGAAACATTTTAAAGTGTGTTTTTTTTTTTTGAATTTTTTTGTAGAACTTAAGACCATAACTAACGTTTCGAACGATGTATATGTGTAACTATTTTTTTGTGTGTTCGTTATGGTCCTTAAAACGTTTTGAGAAACGAAAATTTAAGACAATTATGTTACCAAATTACAATTACGTTCGCACAAACTTTATTGTTTAGCAATCGGGCTTACAAAAATGTAGTTATTTTTTTACATTTATACTTTATTTCACTACGTGAGCTAATGTCATAGACAGCTGGTTGTCAAATTGAGAATCTTTCAACTCCAATTTCTTCACATGCGCAAATGCTGTTTGACTGCTGGTAATGGATACATGATTTGGAAAATCCGCTGTGTATCACGAGCCATTTAACTTACTGGAAATAAAACAATTGTGTCAGAAACTTTATAATGTCTGTATTATTTATTATTCCAGGAAAAAAACCATTATCAAGTTCACAAAAACCTGTAACCGTTTATGTTCCTGTTTGATAATTTTTTATATGAAATAAAGTTTGTTATGAAAAATCTTTTAAAAAATGTCATTGACCTTTGATTACACTGTGCAACAAGAAATTGTATCCCTAACGAGGCCAACCGTAAATAAAACTAGAGTGTCAGTAGACAAAAATTCTGAAAGAGTGTTGAAAACTCGAATTTAATTTTTATAAATTAATGATGTTTGGCTTTTTTTGGACAATAAAAAAGTAATTTCAAAAGAGATTTCGCTGTCTTTTACTTAAAATACATTAAAAAAACGATTAAGCCGTTGCAAATATAAAATTTAAATATCTTTTAATATTGACCTAACCTATTAAAACGGGATAGACCACTGGATTCTACTACCCATAAGAAAATTTACGCGTCCCGGAGTTTTGGTGTGTCATTTAAAAGTTGAAATTTTACGTACAGTGTTTTAAAAAGTTTTCGAATTCTAATATATAAATTCTTTATAAAAAAAATATAACTAAGCATTTAGACTTACTTTCTACAATATTAAAGTAGCAGTACTGGCTGTTTCATACTTTAGTAACGCCAATTATAAAATATTAGGAAACACACCAAGTCGAATGGGTGATATATAAATATTTCGAACAATTAGTATTGCGAATAAAACGAATGTTATTGGTACATAGCAAAATTTTTTGTTGCATACTTTCGAGAAATATATTAAACAATGCATTGGCGTATCGACAAAAATGTTTAAAATGATAGAAAGTATATACAGTCATACAAAGTTTACAGTTTGGAACGGAGAAGAACTGTCTGAGGAGTTTGAAACTGGATCTGGCTTGAAACAAGGATGTATGTTATCTCCAACGCTTTTCTCGGTGTATCTAAATGATTTACACGATTTTATTGAAGGAGGTGTTGCTGCATGCACAGAGAATATCAGACTTTTAATGTATGCTGATGATATAGTGATTTTGGCAAATATAGACACAATGCAATCTATGATTAATAAGCTAGAGACGTATTGCGAAATTTGGAATCTGGAACTGAATTTAAATAAATCTGAAATAATGGTACTGAGCGGACTTTCTGCTCGTGAACAATGGTTATTTAAGGGGGAGCCTATTAGAGTGACAAATGAATATACTTATCTTGGAGTAACATTATCACCTAAAATGTCTTTTGGAAACCATATAGAAATAAGAAATAAATCAGCAAAAAACAATATAAACGCCACTTGGAAAGAATTTTTATCAAAAAAAGAAATCGGGTTAAAGGCAAATGGAATCTATTTCAATCAGTGTGTCGTGCAATCCAGTCTTATGGTGCCCAAGTATTAGGCTATTCGTTATTTGGAGTAGTAGACAAACTTCAACGCTTTTTCTTAAAAAAGATACTTAAACTACCTTCATTTACCCCAACATACGCTTTAATGTTGGAAACTGGTATTGAAAATAATTATATATACACTCTAGATCTACACCTGAGATACATTATCAAGACCTTATTTGATTATAATGAAAATCGACTACCAAGTAAGCTAAACTCACTATAGAAAAGAAAATCGTACTAGATTTCAGACGCAAAGGTCCCGCTTATGCTCTTTATGTAATAGAAATGAAACAGAAAATATTTTGCACTTTTTTTGCCTTCTGTCCAATTCTATGTGAAATTCGCTACCAATATTTAAAAAAAAAACACCATAACAGAAAATGATTTAGTGAATATTGTAAATAATGCAAAGGATAACTTTAAAAATATATATCTTTTTGGTTATAGATGCATTAGGTTATAGGAAACAGCTTATTGATGAATTTAACTATTAATATGAATCAAACATAAAACATAATCCATATAACTCTCATATATGGGCAGGGGCTTCAGTGTCTATTCTGAAGCTTCTGCACCGTGTTCAGGGGAGGGCGGTGAAGCTTATCAATGACAGTAGTGTATCCAACTCTATTGATTCATTGGAGCATCGTCGGAATGTGGGTTGTGTGACACTTTTCTATCGATATTACCCTCTTTCCTCCCTGATCAATACAATGCACTGAATGAGTAGGGGGCATCCCCTGAGTATTGGTTAAAATAAAAAAAAAAATAATATAAATTATTATCTCTATCTGACTGACGACATTGGTCAAAGTCGTATGTTCTATTTACATTATAAACATTTAAACTTTGTAAAAAAGGAAATGAATTGAAAAATAAAGAACAGTTAACTAACTACTAAACAACCAAAGGTGCCCCAGACACATGAGTGATATTTAAGTTTTTATAAAAATAAATTATACGATTGTATGTATTGAATGTTGTTGATCTCTTTCGGTATTATGTTGAAGACTCCGCTAACTGCTCGAGGGGGCTTATTTTGAGCACGACACAAATCGATCAGGAGGCGGCTGATATTCAGTGTAATCTAATTTCCGCCTATGAGTTGAGCTGCCCAATGGGGGCAAGGAAAACCAAGCGTGATGTTCCATGGTGGAACGACAAACTTGGGAAACTCAGAACCGAGGCGAGAAGACTATTCAATAGGGCCAAGGAGACAGGCAACTGGGTGGCCTACAAGGCGGCTCTAACTGGGTACAATAAGGAACTCCGTAGATCTAAGAGGGGCAACGTGGCGTAGCTACTGCGAGAAGATCTCAGATCTCCCCGAAGCGGTTAGGCTTCAGAAGGCTCTTTCACAAGATCATACGAACGGACTTAGTACCCTGAAGAGACCGGACGGGTCCTATACTGAATCGCCCGAGGAGACCTGTGAACTCTTACTGAATACACACTTTCCGGATTGTGTGTCACCTGAGAGGCTACCTAGGATTCCTAGGACTCCTAGCTTATCTGGGAGGGACATACGACTTGCGAACAGGGTGTTTCAGGAGGGAAGGGTCTCATGGGCAGTGAGAAAATTTTCGTCGTTTAAATCTCCTGGACCAGATGGGGTGTATCCGTGTCTGCTGCAGAGGAGCATGGATCTTATACTCCCGCAACTGACCAGGATTTTTAAGTCGAGTTTGTTATTTGGTCACGTTCCATTGGCTTGGAACGAAGTTAAGGTAGTATTCATACCGAAGGCTGGGCGCAAAGCGGAACATTTGCCCAAATCTTATAGACCAATAAGTCTTAGTTCTTTTCTCCTTAAGACCATGGAGAAAGTCTTGGACCACTATATCAGGGATGTGTACCTGCTGCGCAAACCCATTCATAGGTACCAATTTGCGTATCAGCAGGGAAAATCCACTGAGACGGCTGTCCATCAAGCTGTCACTATGATCGAAAAGGCACTGGAGGCGAAGCAAATAGCCTTGTGTGCTTTCGTTGATATTCAGGGCGCTTTTGACAACACGTCCTACGATGCGATTAGGACTGCGATGTTGAGGAAAGACATCCCCAGTGTTATCGTTAGTTGGACTCTGGAGATGTTGACCTCTAGAGTCATTACATTCGGCATCGGGAACACTTCTAGGACCATAGGGGCGACTAGGGGCTGTCCTCAGGGTGGTGTGCTATCGGCTCTGCTGTGGACTCTGGTCATTGATGAGCTGCTTGAGCAGCTTAATGACCTGGGTTTCAGAACCTACGGATATGCTGACGATCTTGTTATTTCTGTCACAGGCTGGGATGACAGGACAATTTCTGAGCGCATGCAACAGGCTCTGAACTTTACCTTAAAGTGGTGCCAGGAGAAGGGATTGACTATAAATCCCTCGAAAACCATCCTGGTGCCCTTTACTAGGAGACGTAAGTTATGTCTCACTGAGCCATCGCTTCAGGGGACGAGGATTTGCTTCTCTGATAGCGTTAAGTACTTGGGGGTTATATTGGATAGGTCTCTGAATTGGAGTGAGCACCTTGATATGATCTCTAAAAGGGCCACTAGGGCAATGTTTGCCTGCCAGAGGCTCTTTGGCAAGACCTGGGGCCTTAGACCTCAAATGGTCTACTGGTCTTTTAACACCATTGTGAAACCGATGGTCACATACGCCTCTTTGGCGTGGTGGACAAAGGTTGAACAACTCGGGGCTCAGATGACTCTTAAGGGGATTTATCGACTGGCATGTATTGGTATCACTGGTGCCTCAAAATCATGTCCGACTGATGCCATTGGAGTCATGCTGGGTATTCCTCCTTTACATATTTCTGTAAAGGAGAACGCGTGCATGGGATCCCTAAGGCTGCGGGAGATTGGCAGCATGAGGAGTGGGGATCTGAAGGGGCATCTTGAGATTGCGAAAATGTTCGCTGATGACCCGGTTATTAGGGTCAGTGACAAGATACTGCCTGTGCAAGTATTTGTTAGGCACTTTGTTGTTGTGATTTTCGACAGGAGCATGTGGTTGAATGGATCTTGGGTACCGGAGGTTGGTGCACAGGTCTGGTTCACGGATGGCTCGAAACAGTCGAACATGGATACGGGGGCGCGTGTCGTCGGACCCGGATTTCAGCGTGCTCTGCCCATGGGCAAATATCCCTCCGTTTTTCAGGCTGAGGTCTTCGCTATCTGTATCTGTGTGGAAGAGTGTCTGCGGAGGAGGACACGGGGGGCCACGATCTACATTCTATCTGACAGCCAAGCGGCACTTGGTGCCTTGAGGGCTCAAGATGTGTCGTCTGGTCTGGTTAAGGAATGTATCGACTCTCTAAATCGTCTAGGACTTAACAACTCCTTGACACTGGGCTGGGTTCCAGGCCATGAGGGGCATGAGGGCAACGAACGGGCTGACTGTCTAGCCAACTGCGGAGCTCGTCGACAATTCATTGGCCCGGAACCCTTCTGTGGCGTACCCAATGGGTATGTCAGAGAGAAGCTCAGAAGATGGAGGGAGTCGGAGTTTGGGGCCTATTGGGCCAGATCGCCTGGGCAGCGACAGGCGAGGCTGTTTATATCTCCCTCTGGGGAGAGGTCGCGGAAACTCTTGTCTATGACGAGGGGCGAACTAAGGACCGTAACGGGTTACCTCACAGGACACTGTGGCCTTAGGTATCAATTGTACAAGATGGGACGATCCTCTACGGATACGTGCAGGTTTTGTGAATTGGAACCCGAGACCTCTGAGCATGTTCTCTGCAAATGTCCGAGGCTCTCCGACAGGAGGGTGCGTTATTTTGGTGATCGAATAGTGACGCCATCGGACGTTTGGAACTGTTCACCTGGTAGGATAATTGGCTTCGTAGGGAGCCTGAACCTATAGGGTGTATTCGCTGGCAGCACAAAATACCAATTTCTGGTCGCGGTGCATAGTGCCACTATAATCTAATCTAAATGTGTTGAATTTGGAAATCGGCAAAAACCGTTATGTATGTATTTATGTATTTTCCGTCAACCGGTTTTATGTAGATAAATTATTAAGATAAATTAGCAAAAAAAACGTAGTATTAAGATAAATTAGCGAAAAACGTAGTCTGTATTAATTAAATATCTTTTTAAATCCAAAAAATTATAATGTTTTTTGAGTAAAAAATAATAGGCTAAGGCGAATTAAGATGGTTTTGAAAACCTAAAAAAATCATGCAACTTTTTAAGCAAAAAAACTTTCGTAGCTTTTTTTCGTAAAATACAAGAAATTTTCTTTCATTTTAGGAAAATAAATTTAGTGCAGCATTTTAAAATTTTACGAAACTGACGAAATCATTCATATAAACTTTGTCGTAATAAATATGAAAGTTTCTTTTATTCTACGAAACGTAAAGTGTAAAGGCTTTTGTTTTTTACAAAACTTACCAAAAAAATCGTATCCTAATTGTTCGTAAAATATACAAATTTTGATTTATTTTACGAAATAAATTATTTAAAGCAAAAATGTGTAATACTCCTGTTTTGAGATTTGGCTAAAGATATTAATTTTATTGTACTGAATTACTATATTTAATAAAAAATGTTCATATATTTTGTTCTAATATCTCTATCCTTATTTAATGGAATTGTATTTCATTTGAATGTGAGTCGATTTTCGTATATATAACGCATGCATTTTTTGGTGTAGTAAATAAATATTTTAGAATATAGTTTTTAAATAGAATAATTTAGCCCTTTTCAAAGCAAATCTTTATTATCGCGAATGAAGAATTGAAAATTTACTGTGTGTTTAACCTTTTGATAATTTAGTTGGTTTAGAGCGAATCAAAATGTTTGAATAAATACGAACGGTTTTTAAGTGAATTCGCTAACGAATACGCTGCGGAAAAATGTAAGCACAATGATTGCGGGAAAGAACAATAATACTTAAGGCTGAATCATAATTGGCTTAAGTTACTTAAGTCAGGTGTTGGTATGAAATGAAAAATAAAATTTTTGCAATATATGTACATTATTAGGGCGGGTCGATTTAAAAATCGCTCAACGTTCAAGGAAAATCGTATTCTAGGGATCAAAATAAGAAACTTTGCCGAAGGAACCATACCTCTAAAACGAATTCTGATGTCCCGACTTTGACCCAAAGGGTCAAATTTTGAAAAAGCCTACTTTGATATTTCAGAAAGTAGGAGGAATCGCCACTTCTTCTCCGGAAGACGCGCTAGCAGATTAATGCATAAATCATCATTCTAGGTGACCGTTAAGGGGTTGAAATTTAAGTTGAAAGAGGGCCTTTTAAGCCGTGTCTTTATAGCAAAATGTCAAATCTCGGGATAGAGTTATTTCAGAAAGTAGGAGGAGTCTTTCCAAGATTAGGGTCTCTATTTCTTCTCCGGAAGACGTATGTATAAATTATATTCGATTGGGTTTGATTCGATTGGGGCACTCTAAATGGTTCAAAGTGGAATTTTTCAAAATTTTACCCTAAGGGTCAAAAGTCGAGACATCAGAATTCGTTTTAGAGGTATGGTTCCTTCGGCAAAGTTTCTTATTTTGATCCCTAGAATACGATTTTCCTTGAACGTTGAGCGATTTTTTTGCCTCCATACAAATCGACCCGGCCTAATGTACATAATTGAATGCCTCGCTCGAATAAGGGTAAAATCGAAATTTCTTTTTTAAACGATTTTTTGAGAAATAAGGTTTATCAAGCATTATTATGTACACTCAAACAAAAATTCCCGCAAAGTTAGCCAAAAAGTTAGTTGAGTCAGCAAAATTTTTGTTGGGAGGATCCTTGCAGAAAAACTGCTAATAGTTGCAAAAGTGTTTTGCTGAAAATCAGTGAGCTGGTTTTAAGCAAAAAATTTTTAGAGCTTAGAAGATTGAAAAAAAAAATTAAAAATTTAGTAAACATTTTTACTTTAGTTATTATAATATCTTGCTGAAATTTAAATCTATTTTTTCGTAATTGTTTTAAATATTGTATATAAAACTGTCAGGACTTCCACATCGTTAACATAATGCAAATAAATAAAAAATCTGGTAATAAACTAAATATGTTTTTAATAACATTATGAACAAAACATAATAATTCCCAATTACTTACATGCATGTATGTATATGCATGTATGACTCAATTTTAAAATTTTCAAATGAAGGTAGTTCTAAATTACAAAATAGAAATATGAAATGAAATAGAAATAGAAATATTCCAAATATCGCAACATATCATAAAAACTCTTTATCTTTTAAAAACTACTACCTGTGACTGGCATTTATTATTTTGACAATTGAACCAAGGGGAGGTTTATATTTTCTTTTCGCCTACATTCTCAATTTATCAAAATATTGTTTTATACAGAAGCACCAAAGCGTATTTCATTTTTAAAATTTATCAAAATATCATTGATTTACTAATTAGTTTAAATTAGTTTATTTTTATGTTTGATTTGTACGATAGTATACAAAAGAAAAAATTAAATAAACGAAGTCAATCTCGCTTACATCTAGTGTAAGTCTTATAAGCTGCTACATCTACATTGGTAGCAACTTTGGTAGCAACGTAAATTCGTAAAACATTAGTTCAAAATAAGGGGAGAAAGATACTTAAATTAAAACTGCCAAAAATAAAAAAAAAAATGCCAAAATTAAAAAAAAACTCATCAAATTTCCAGAGATTTAAAAATTTCCAAAAATCGAAAAAATTGCTTAAATTGAAAAAAATCGCCAAAATTAAAAAACCCCAATTTTTACTTTAATAAATTATTAAATTTTGGTATTTTTTCTATGTTGTTATTATACATTACAAAAACTGGAAATTTTGTTTATACCAAATTTATTTTCAATTAATCAATAATTTGTCTTAGTCATGTTTGCCAAATGTTTGAATTTTGATATTTGTTCAAATTAAAATAGTTTAATAGCTTACTCGATTTTTACACGATTGATCACACTACTAAACTAAAAATCTGAAAAAGCCAGGAAAAAGAAACAGAATTTGCTAAAAAAATTTTAAGTTTTTACCAATTTATGTTAAACTATGTTAAAATTCAATAATCAATCTAGACATTACTCTTCTTAAATATAAAGAAAATAGATGTGAAATATTTTATTCCACTACACAAAAATTTATTTTAAAAAAAAAATATTTAGAGCTACTTTTAGTAAAATGAATGTTTAAAAATATTTCTGAACTAACAGTGATGTTAAATTTAAACATATTTAGCTTTTTCCTATGAAAAATAAGCTTTCACTATCAAAACCTTAATAAATATATATTTAAAAAATCCCGGGATTGTTGGAAAAAAAATTTGCTATTCCCGGGAGTTGAAAACTGTCGGGAATTTGAAAACCCTAATTGTGATTTCAAATTTAATAAAAAAAAATCATTTAGTTGTCACGAAATTCTGACTTCATTTTTCTCTCTCATTTTTAACTTGTTTACATTTCTAATATCTTTTCACAAATTTTCAAAACACAAGCTAAAGCCTGCTAGTTTATCGCAAAGTAACCAAAGGTCAGTGCTTAACCATAGTTATGAATGTAAATTTATATGAAGATATCTGTGGTTAAATTAAACTCTGGTTATTTTAAGAATAGTAACGTTTTAAATGAAACTGTCCGTTTGCCGGGTCAGCTAGTTAAAAATATATTTTTGACAACCCAGTATAGAAGCAGTAATGATTTTTCCGCTTACTCTCTGCATTACGTTAAAATATATAATAATGACTAGTGCAAGGGATTTCATGCAAATGCAAGTTTTTCTCCATAATCAAATACTGATATAAATTATTTTCTGCCAAATCCCGACAAAATTAAAATACAAATTTTATTTATTTTTTTCTTGCTATGCAAGCCACTTTATTTTTAAGGTTATATCAGGTTATTTTATTTATTATTCTTGCTATGCAAGCTACTGTAGAAATTGAACTAATTAAAAGAAATCATTCACTTCATTATAAAACGGGCAATTATGCTTATCAGCAAAAGCGAGTCACATTTCATGTGAACGGAATTTAAATAAAATATGCAACGTAGCGTCTGCTACAAATTTAATTTCAAAATCGATTTTATTGCAGTACTGACAAAGACTTGTGTCATGCTGCAATAAAGTAATTTAACTATCCCCCCCCTTTAAGTATCAGATGTCCTCGTCTGATCATAACTGCGAATAATATTGCTAATTTCGGCTTTGCGTTGGCTTTTGGCAACAATGTATGCAATACAAATTACTAGAATTAGAACAAAAAGAGAGGCTGAGGTATACCAGGTTCCTCTTACTTTCGAGTGTAGGTGGAAAAGATAACCCACATTTTCAATATTTAAATCGTGAAGGTACTGAAGTGATAAGATAGAGGTATGGTCTCTTAGGTTTGTGGTGTGTGCTATTGGAATTTCGGGACTTTTAAAAGAAAATTTTCTCAGATTTTTGAATCTAGTCGAATTGACCGTCAAAACGTTGTCAAACGTAATCAAATACGTACCTTTCTGGAGGGGTTTTGTTTCATTTTCATAAACCACTGTGGATGGTTGATCATTAATGATGACGATGCCATCGTCAATTTCCCTTAGAGGTGGCACATTGTGAGCAGGATTTGTGCCACAAGCAGCCGTGTTATTGTTCAATAAATTGTAGAGATACGAATTGTTTTTGTGGTCAAATATTTGACAAAATGAAGTTGCAGATTTCTTTTTACAATTTTCTAACATGATATATTTGTAACCACATTTTGCTACGTCGTTAACTTTAAACATTATGGCGAACAACTGGAAAAATCAATTTTTTGTAACAAAATAGTTAAATTTTTGGAAATTTTATTAAAAATGTAATAGTGTTTTCATTCTCTAAAATTTTTAACTTAGAATTAACAATTATCTCGTTTACGCTAACATTGGAATCTTCTTCGGATTTTAAAATAAAATCTACTTCTGAGCTGTCTAACAAAATAGGAATGATCATTTGCAGCTTCCCCAAAGCTATAGATAAAGCTATATTATCCAGTAATCTAAGTATTGCTATGTTTCTTTCGCTTAGAACATTATATAGTGTAACGACGTGAATTTCACTGATGCTGGGGTAAGGCTCAGTTACGCCAGGGTTCGTGAAATAAAACTCGTTTTCTTAAATTTTTTCAAATAACGTTATAAATCGTATCACTTTTATTTAATATTGTTTCACGGGAATTAACATTTAATTTACCGACACGACAACACGTACACGACTACTTTTCCGACACGAAGATAAAGGGGTTCCTATACTGGCACCACCTTTCGTAACCGATCGATGCTGGTCTACCTATACTGGCAGTAGATGCGTTGCTACCTTTTAACTAGTACGAACCTTTACTGGTGTTTGGCTGCAACTCGGCTGTCCCTCACGTACGTTGGGTTGCTGATTTTATACACAAATTTTGACGATCACATACATATACATACATGCTTACACACAATATCATCGTGGTCTAAAGCTTATGACAATTCAGGGTTGTAACCTAAAATGTCAGCATTGACAACCAGGGGTATTGTTAGCACATACACGAACCTACTATTCACTCAATAACGGATAACACCTATTTAAATTATTAAATACAATTCATTTAATCTAATGATAAAATATAAGAAGAATAAAATAAAATTTCAAAGTGTTGGCCAAAAGAAGCTTGTGACTTTGGTCGTTACAATAGGTATCCTGAATCGATTTCCGCGGCTTTAGTTTTTTTTATGAGTGTGTTGACAGTCGCAGTTAAACTATTTATTTGAGATTGTATTTTGGTGTTTCTGATTGTCTGCGCATTACTTGCCGCAACTTGCCGCAACTAGTTCATCTTGTTTGTTACGCACTTCAGTGAAGTCATTATAATCTGGTTTGCCCGCTATGTATTTCAACGCAGTTCCAAGAATGTTAATGCTGCGTGCGTGTCTGTGGTGGATGCGCAGAGAATCTATCATCTTCTGTATTTGGTTTACATCCGACTCTAGTAATTTTCTCATGTGTGATTGTGGGAGCAAATTCGTTAAATTCTTAGTTTCTTCTGCTATGGTTGTAAAGTTTGATAAATCTGTTACATGGGCCAAAACTCTATAACCGTCAAAATTCGATACACTTCCATCCGCCACTGGGATGTAGAGTGAATAAGTATAGTCTAGGATAGTAGCGTTTGATACAATGATTGTAAATATCAGGATTCTGCAAAGAGGAAACGGATATTATCTTTGTGTACTATTTTGTCGTCAATCTTTACGGTTGTCCCGAGGTCCTGCTGGACTATTTTTCAATAAACATATTATTAAATTTATTTCCCAAGCGCTTGTTTGCTTTTACATAAACTTTTTCCCCAGGATTGTATGTTCTGACTACTGCTTTTTTGTTGTGATGACTCAGATCAGATTTTTGCTTGTCCAGAATTTTGTGTCGGATTTTTTTGCTTTAAATCATCTGGTATAGACTGAATTATATCAATTGGTCTAAGTGCGGTGGTGGAATGAATGTTATATCTAGCGGTGGCCATAAGGATAAAATTCGTGGTGTCTTCAGAAGCACATTCTAATTTGAGGCGACTTCGGTTAGAGTTCCGTGGAACCTTTCAACTTGACCGTTGGAAGAACTGTGCATTGGTGGGGTTGCGTAAATTTCAGCACCGAAACTAATTTTGAGCAAGGCCCTTATGGTTATTGAATTAAGGGATTTTTCTTTGTAACAAATTATTGTTTTTGTTCCCACGAAAAAATTCAAAATTTCGATGATTGCTGATTTTACGTCGATTATAGCTCTGGAGGTTATGGGTTTCACTATAGCAAATTTAGAAAATTAATCTATGCAAGTCAAGAAAAATTTTTTGTCCGTGTTATAAATGTCGATATGAAGTATCTCACTTGGAAAGGAAGGTATGGGGGTTTCACCAAGTTTCTGTTTCTGGGGATGTCTTTGATACTTTGCTTTACGACAAATTACACAGCTTTGTGTAATCTCCTTCAGTTGCTTTCTAATATCAGGGAAATAGTACTCTTGAAGGACTTGTTTTGTATTTTCCAACACAGAACGATGTGCCCTATTGTGCTTGCTTGCTAAGATTTCGATTTGATCATTGGGGTTAAAAATATCCGTCACAAATTTATTCGTGTATCGAAATTTTACAGATGGGTATTACGTTAACTACCTCCGGATTCACACAATCTTTCACTACACTCAAAAAAAAAAGTTAGTAAAGTCAGCAAAAAATTTTGCTGAGTCAGCAAAATTTTAGTCAGGATGCTTGCAAAAAAGTTGCTAATGTCAGCAAAATCTTTTGCTGAAAATCAGCGAGCTGATTTTTAGCAACAAAATTTGTAGATTCAGCAAAAGTTTTGCTAACACTTAGTAGATTAGAAATAAAAAAGCCTTGCTAAAAATTAATAAATTTTTTGCTGAATTTTAGTAGACTGAAAAAAACGCAAAAAATTTGTAGAAAAATTGTAATTTTGTTAATTTATTTGCTGAAAATCATAAAACATATTTTTCTGATTCTTTTGAAATAATTTACTATAATAACGAAATATAAAAATTTTCATTTTCCCACATTGACGACATGTATTAATTTAATATCTGAAAATATATAGAAATAAATATATATAACGTAACAAAAATTTTCTTTCAATTACGTACATCAATGGTTGTCTAAATGATGCTATCGTTTAAAGGACGCAACTGCCGAAGATAATTATAGAAACGAAACGAAAAAATAAACAAAAACAAACGAACGAAGAAAACAACCCTTTTTTGCAATAAGAAAAAGGAACCATAAAAATCTACCTAAGATGTGTGTCTTTGTCTTTCGCTTTACTCTGTCTACATGTCTGTATATGTTTGTTTGCAATTTGACCACATTATTATTAATCTATAAACATTTAGTTTAAATAAATAAATATTTTATTTTGTCTTTTATTTAATATTTTATTTTGTCTTTTATTTAATTAGTTTAAATAAATAAATATTTTATTTTGTCTTTTATTTAATTAAAATAGGCAATTATTTTCACAAGCCGGTGACAACGCAAAATTTAAGTTGTTTTAATCCTCAATTTTGTTTTATGTATGAAAAAGAGACAAAAACTTCCATGGTTGATTTTTTTATATGTCTTATTAGAGTTGTACTTTTTAGTATCATTTTCCTCTTCTCTACTACATCTTGAAATTCTGCGACTTCTACTTCATTCTGCGTATATCTTTTAATCTGGTTGTCGTCCACACTATTAATGTGCTTATCAGCACAATTTTTTTTAGCAAAATTAATTAGTAAAACATTAGTATATTAGTAAAGCATTAGTATAAAACAGTTAAGTGCTGAATAAGTATAACAAAAATTTTAGCTGATAACACGATTTTAGCAAATACCTGATTTACAAGACGTTTTACTAACTTTTCTACTAACTTATTTTTTTGAGTGTACGGCTAAAAGATTTCCAATTTCGTTGTAAGTAATATGGTGTCGAATACGGTCTTTGAATATAATTTTAGTTTCCTTTCTGCATTCGGCACCTTGAGTAAGGATTATTTGGTTTCTGAAACAATTGACTGGGTTTTCAACAGTAGGAATAACTTCGGTAAGCGAGATTTCACTACCGCAGGCTTGGAGTGAAGTTGTGGATCCAGAATCTTCGATATTATGGACAAATTGTCTTTAAAGAGCATCAGCAACTACATTGTCTTTGCCGGGTTTATAAAAAAAGGTTGGGGAGTACTCCTCGATGAAAGCACTCCACCGGTTTAATTTTGAATTTGGATTCTTGTCGGAGATTGAAAATGTGAGGGGTTGGTGGTCAGTAAATATGTTGAGATTATTAACTCCATTTATATAATGCCTCAGACTTTTTAAAGCCCATACAATAGCCAGGAGCTCACGTTCTATTGTGGCGTAGTTTTCCTCGGTAGATGACAATGTTCAAGGACGTCCATTCTGTGAAAGGACAAGATAGGACGTCCATTCTGTGAAAGGACAGCTTCGATAGCATTGGACGAAGCGTCCGTTGTGAGATCAAAAGGCTTTTCAAAGTTCGGATACAAAAGAAGGACATCCTCAGAGGACAAGATTTTTTTTTATCTTCTCGAAGGAATTTATCTCTTCTTCATCCAAATATATTTTGATGTGTTTTGCGCTTAGTACCGACATGCCCATTTTCGACTCGTAAAGATTTCGTAAGAGGCTTTGCAATTGCCGCGTAATTTTTGACAAATCTATAATACCCTGCCAGCCCTAAAAACGACCTTAGGCCTCTCAGTGTATCAGGGACCCTGTAATTTACAATGGCTTCGATTTTCTTTGGACATCCCGTCTGTTGAAACAATGAACCTCAAGTATTCCACAGAAGTTTTAAAAAATTTTGACTTTTCCAATGACACTCATGTTTGCGTGGTAAAGCTTCTTTAGTATTCTATCGACATCATCAACATGTTTCCGCTCAGAGTAGGAAAGTATTATGATATCATCAATGTACACGTGGCAAGTTTTCCCTATTTCCTTACGCAAAACATCGTCGATGGCCCTTTGGAAAATACTTGGAGCATTTTTAAGGCCAAAAGGCAAACGGCAAAATTCGTACTTTGTTAATGCTAAAGGCGGTCTTTTCGCGATCACGCTAAACCAAATTAATTTGGTGGAAACCACTTTTTAAGTCCAAAGTTGTGAAAAACTTAGACCTTCCGAGATTAGAAAGAATAATGGACGAGTTAGGTATCGGGTATTTGTCTGGAATGGTTTTTGAGTTAAGCTTTGTGAAGTCAAATACTAGACGTTTGTTGGGTTTGCCATGTTCATCCGACCCCTTTTTATCGACAACCCAAACCGGACTATTGTAAGGAGATCTGGACGGTCTTATTATGCCGTTTTCTTTATTTCTTTATTTACAAATTCCATCATCGACATTTTATATGACTGGTACCTCGAGTATATGGGTTCTTCGTCCTTTGTTCTGATCGTAGCTGAGATATTCGTGTTGTAGGGAAGAGCCTCATATGGGTCCGCGAAAACAGCTGCATTCTTATGGACGACATTGCAGAATTCCTTCTCAACATTATCAGGGATAGCCTCGCACTTTAGATTGTTAATGGCATCCAAGTTAAGGTATTTCAGTTTTACCTGTCCCCCTTCGAAAACAGTTTATCCTTACCTGTACCTAATACAACGTTATTGCTTCTAATAAAGCTGAAACCTAAGAGCCCATCAAACAAGGGCAGACTTTGTAATAAAAAGAAAGTTTCAACTTTATTGAACACGTTCACGAGAGTTGCGTGATCGATTCTACTAGCGCCGTGAACAGATTTCCCGAGAAAAGGTTTAGCAAGTCTTTTTACACCTTTCAAATTCTGGAAATTTTTTATATAACTCTTGGACGCTCCAGTGTCGACCAAAAGTCTTATAGTTTTCTCCCCTATTGTTCGTTCAATGTAGGGGAGAAACGAGTTTCCCTAAAAATTAATCTTAATATGGTGTTGGGCACTGAAATTTCTAATGTGTGTGCGAGACTGATTGAACGGTTGCTGAAGTTGATTTTGAGAGTGTAAGCTTTTATCCCTTTGTCATAACCAACTACCGGATGTTTGGGGAAAATTATGGGGGTTATTGGGAGCATTTGGTCCAGATATGGATGTGTTTGGAGTACTGGGCCTAGGATTCTGCGGAGCTCTATTTAGTCCGTTATTATAAATGGCTGCGAAGGGGTATCGGTTTTGATTGGTTTCAAGCTCTTGGGCTAGAGCAAACGCAGTCATTAAGTCTGAAGGCTTACAAGAGAATAACGTATCACATAACGGTTTCCTAAGTCCAGAGACAAAAACTCGCAATGCGTCATCTCGATATTTTTTATTAAGCGACTTAATCAAGGGATTATCTCCCTCATGTGACATTATGACTTTATTGACAATAGCGGTCAGATTTCGTTCTACTTCATCGTAGAATTGAATGACCGTTTTCTGACCTTGTCTGAGTGTGGAAAGTTCTTGTTCCAATGTAAATATGGACTTCTTGTCCATATAAGTGAAATATAGTCTAGCTATGATGGCCTTAAAATTAATAATTCCCTATAATTTTATTTCTCAATATTACTATTGCCTGGTAGTATTTAGAGCTTCCCTGATAAGGTTCGAATAGCTTGTGCGAAGAAACGTATCGTTGTGGTTCACCTTTGAACTCAGGGACCGATTTAACTATATCTAAAGTTTCGTCGCATTGCACACCTGGTGTAATTTGTTTTTCCCTATATTCTTCGACAGCCGATGGTGGCTCTAAACTATTTATACGTGCATTATCAATGACTTGATAATGACTTCAAAATCTTGTTTAGTTCTTTGAACACCACGTTCAATGGCAGTATCTAAAAGCACTTGGAGATTTGCTGGGTCCATATTATTTCTTTTACTACTGGCTTGTCAGAGATTGCTAAGGATTCTATTATAGCTGAGAGTTCATCCATCAACTTTGGGAAATTTACTAATACCTTTTGACGGATTTATTTTCGGAACAAAATATATTTTAAAATCCAAAAGCCAATGTTTTACATAAATATTTATTAAAAATAACTTTTAGATTTATTTATAAGGTTTAAGTCTCACTTTTCGTTTTAATAAAAGTAGCAATTCTTAGTTTTTTTTAAATTTTTTATCAAAAACTATTTTTAGATTTAAATTTTTTTTAAAAAATTTCAATTAATTTATTTGAAAGTTAATTGTAGAGAAAAAATAATTAAATATTTAGGCTGCATTCTATTCTTATTTCTAACGCTTACATAGAAGTCATCATGTTGGCTACAGCTACAGCTTCTGCATCAAATTCCTTATTCGGTGATCTTACGCTTGACTGTTGTTTGTTCTATATGGTAAAGATGAATTCTTAGGCGTGTTTGGTATGTTGTTTTGGCACAAATTGACTTGATGTGTTGATTTGTTTGCACAGTTTACTTTGGTTTTATTCTATGAGCTCTTAATGGTAGTTCTTATTATTCTTAAGTTTTTTGTCTTTAATTCTTAAACTATTGGATTGTTCGTTAAGAATTGAATATCCACTGTATGGTATTTTAGATTAGATTATTTGTTTGATCCTTTATAATGGTTGTTTGTTAATAATCGATTTTCACTAAAATTGTTTAATTGATCCTTTATGAGGATTGTTTGTTAAGAATTGATTTTTATTGTAATGTTTTTTTTTTACTAAAATTATTTAATTGATCCTTTATGAGGATTGTTCCAAAAGAATTTATTATTTACTGTATGGTGGATTTTTTTACAACTAATATTATTTAATTCATCCTTTATAAGGATTGTTCCAAAAGAATTTATTATTCTCTGTATGGTGACTTTTTTATCCTTAAATGGATATCAAGTTGGGCGCCAATTATTTTCTGCCCAATCCGGACAAAATTAAAATACAAATTTTATTTATTTTTTTTCTTGCTATGCAAGCCACTTTTCTTTTAAGGTTCCGTCAGGTTTATTTATTTATTATTCTTGCTATGCAAGCTACTGTCGAAATTGAACTAACTAAAAGAAATCATTCACTTCATTATAAAACGGGCAATTATGCTTATCAGCAAAAGGGAGTAACATTTCATGTGAACGGTTTTTAAATAAAAATATGCAACGTAGCGTCTGCTACAAATTTAATTTCAAAATCGTTTATATTGCAATACTGACAAAGACTTGTGTCATGCTGCAATAAAGTACCTTAACTTATATACTAAATATTTATCCGAAACATCAAAATTAGAAAAAAATGGCTTGTATCGATTTGTACACTCATAATAACCTATGCTAAGATAACGAAAACAAAATGTCAAAACAACGAAATCTTTTGTAAAATGAACAAATTTGCGTTTATATTACAATAGTTTTTGTTATTTGGACATTTTATTCGTATTTTTATGCATGGATAATTATCAGTGTAGTTGCATATCTTGAATTTTTATGCATATTTTGTGGGTTTTAATGCATATTTTGTCCTTTTTAGTATTTGTTCATAGTTTTCATTTATTTTTTTTATTTGTTAAAAAAATAAAGTTTAGGTACATTTATATATTTTGCATTATGTAAAATAATTTTTGCATTTTAAGCTCTTCCTGAAGTGGAGAAATGCGTAAGATGTAGATAACAATTTTTTTTTTCTACACACAGAGAAAAAAAGCGCCAACCGAATTGAAAAGTGTATTTTAATAGTAACAACTTATAGTTTCAGTTAGTACAACGACATTTACATTAGATTTCTGAATATTTTATATGTTTCAACTAAAATTTAGTTGAATTAACCGAACTTTGTTGTGAAAACTAACGTTCAGTTGTACCAACAGACTGAAATTCGTCATAACCGAATTTGAATCTTAGTGACCGAATTTCAGTTGGCAAATAGCTAAATTTTTCTCGGTGTGTATATTTTATATGTTTTTAATTTTTGATTTTTGCAAAAACATTCTTTTAAGTGCATATTTTTCATTTTAATCTGCATTTTATAACTAATCGCTAATTTCCCTTTTTTAGGTGTGTGGAATTCCTTGCCCTACTAATGACTTACGAATAACTAGTAACTTTTTTAATTTTTTCAAAACAAAAAAAAAATAATATGTTACCAATAAAGACTTATTTTTATCAGAGCTTAAAATTAATACTGTAGTAGTCGTGATTTGCTACAAATTTCATAATTTAATAACAACGTGCAAGATATATGCAAACTGTCGGCACATTATACTATGAAATAATTTCTTATGTGTATTTTGATTTAATTGTTCGCTGTTACAGCAATAGCTGCATTTTATTTGTGTAATTTTATAGTGCTGTAGTAGTTTATTTATTAGGTGCTGTGGAATTCATTTTTAATATTATGTGTTGGTATGAAAATATTAACTATTTCTTGCTGCTGTGGTGAGCATATTTAACGAAATTTAATAGTGTAGCATATATGTAGAATATATTAAATTAAATTGAGAGTGTGGCAAGAATAAATGGGATTCCCCGAACTTTACTTTAATGCTTTGTACATACGTTAATGAATAAAAACACAATGTGTACATGTATGTCTTGCAACAGCCCCAGCAGCACAATATTACCGTAGAATAACAAAATATATATAAACAAGCCGACTAAAGCCGGGCTTGCCCGGAGTGCACCTACACGCAGAGAAAAAGTATGATTGAAGATGATTGTGGACACAAAATTATCTTATTTTGATTCTAATTATCATATCCATGACTCTGGATCATCATATTACGATTACTGAAGGCGGTTTTATCATCATTTAGGATCATAATATGATTGCTACGAATTATAGTCATAACATGATGCTCTTAAACTATTATACAACGATGCTCTTTTTTCTGCGTGTAGTTCTGCCTAAAATTTTTTATTCATTGTAAGTTTTGTGAATATTTAAGTAGTTTTTTTTATATAATGACCAACATGTGGAATATTACACAGAATTCATGTAATGTTGATCACAGATGCAGATCCTTGCCTGTAAACTCTAGCTGAAGGAGTTTGAAGCTTCATAACAATGTAGTTTGTGTTTGGTTTTTATTTACCTATAATTAATAATTTTAATTAGTTTTTGTTTGTATAAAAACATTTATATTCATTATTAGTAACATTTGATAATTAATGAAATTGTGATAAATCCACATTCTATCGATGCCCAATAAAGATGTGTAGATCGGCTTAAGTCATTGGACATGCCTTCTTATAATGAGGTAGTATCACATGTGCAAAATACCCCATGATACGTACACACTATGGTCCGAACCATAGCGGCTAGATGTATTTAAGATGTATTTTTATTACTAACTAAAAAATTTCTAAACATTTTTTACGGACGGTTACCCACCCTAACCGATCGAGAGGGCTCACCCCTATGACGTTGGGATACGGCCACACTATGGTACGAACCATAGCGGATTAAGATGTATTTTTAGTACAAATAGGGGTATGCCCGCTGCATTGTTAGCGTGGGTACAACATTGTTTTGCCTTCAAGTTTAAAATGTAATGGATTTTGGATAAGAATTTAACCATTTAAGGAAAACAAAACACAATGTAGTAGAGATGGCATCCAAACCTTTAGGCAGGTATAGCCTGGCATTATCACTATTTACAATTTGGGGATTACGAATGAAAATATGTTTGTCTTAACCCCCAAATCAAAAGAACATTGTGTGAATATTACAGTATTTCTGCGTAGACGGACTGCGGCCAGGTTTAGGATGTTTCTATTCTGTGGTATGTCCAAAGACGGCTTCCCTGAGTAAAACATTTACGGAAGGCTGTAAAATAAAAAAGTAAATACTTTATTCCGTTGTCCAATAAAAATTACATTTTAAACTTTAAGGCAAAACAACGTGTTTTCTATGATAACAACCTAGTGAGCTTTCCCGTTACCATAACTTATGTGTTCATTGGTATAAGTTCTAACTTAATGAGAAGTAAAAATGGTATTTAAAAGGGATTTAGTACAGGCTCACCACCCAATCTAAGCCACTGGAGCTTGGAACTTCAATTTGTCATAGAGGTTCCGTCTCGATCGTGTACAACTAATCACGACCTACTTTTTAATATTTGCCAAATGACATTTGTCTACAAATCTGACTTTTAAAATATATGTTTCTTTGAACTTAAAATTAAAACGTTGTATAAATGGGGTTAAAAAGGAAAAGTGTCCGTTAATAGCCCGGCTCAAATCGTAGGAGCTAGGAACTTGAGATTTTACATTTAGGTTCTCTTAAGCGTAGACATCAACCAAGAGAGGGGCAAAAACGGACAATCTCTCCTTAATATCATAATCAAAACCATTAGGTAATTATATCGTAATTCACTTAAGATATACTTTCTGCGTTTTTATTCAAAACTTGTCATAAATAGGGGAAAAGTGTGCTCTTAATGACATGTACAATTGCTTTATGCTTAAAATTTAAAACATCTTCTCGAACCATTTCGAACCACTTGAAACAGGAAATCATTTTCTTTTTAATGTATTCCGACATTAAACGATATCTGGGACTTTTAAGCTAGTCAAGTATAATAAAAATTAAATTATAAAATATTTTGGATATTCAGAAGTTAACTGTATGAAAAGGGGTAAAAGTTGGTACTAATTCATAACTTTTAAATACATTTTCCTATTCTCTTGAAATTTTTAGATTCCAAGTGCTGCAAAATTATATACTCTTTTTGACAAATGAACACAAAAGCACAAAATTTGTAAAAAAAAAAATATTTGGTCCTACATTTTTAGCCAGGAATGACATGACATTATTCCAATTTCCAATTTGGGGATTATGAAATGAAATGTTTCTATCATAACCCTCAAACCAACATCTGAACTATGCCTAACATTATTATGCTAATAATCCTCAGTAAAAAATAGACATATTCTTCATAGACAAATTTTTCAATAGAACATTGTGTGAATATTAAAGTTTTTCTGCGTAGCCGGCCTGCGGCCGGACTTAGGGGTTTTTTACTCTGCGGTATGTCCAAAGCAGGCTTCGCTGAGTAAAAAATTTCTGCAAATCTGTAAAATAAAATAGGTAATACTCTATTGTATTGTCCAATAAAAATTACATTTTGAACTTTAACGCAAAAAAACGTCTTATCTACGCTAACAACCTTGTGGGCATTGTCCGCCAGTATAAAATATGTGTTGCTTGATGTACAGACTAATTAACTACTTTTTGAAATAAAAACATAGTTAAAGTGTGGTTCAAATGTTAATAAGTGACGCCTAATCTCCCATCTTTAACCGCATGGGCTTGAAACTTCAAATTTGGTATGAAGGTTCCGTCGCCGGCGTAGACACAATTCTCGGAAACATGATTTTTGCAAATAATTAAAAGGTTGCACAAAAAAAAACAAAAAAGTGTTTTGCTTAACCTCTTCGCTAGAAATCTGAAATTTCAAACACAAAAAGAGAAACCATTCCGTAGTAATAACGGTATTTGGCTAATAGCTATCGAATTTTTTGGTAGTTATCACCAAATTTCTGTTGAATCAATCGAAAATTTATTGTCGTGTCAGAATGACTGTAACTTCAACAGAAAGATTTTCATCACAATCTAATGATTCAGTTGTCGCGATCGAATCTTTTGATTGTGTTAAAAATTATTCGATTGAAGCAACGGATTGCCCCAACTACAACGGTAGCCACGACCGAGTATGTTTTCTGGGTGTAGAGTATGGGCTAATAAACTTTTTGGAATTTTAAACAAAAACTTAATAAAAATGTGGTACAAAGAAAAAAGTGACTCCTAATCACCCAGTCAAAGCGGCTGAAGCTAGGAACATAAAATTTGGCATGTAGGTTCCTCCTGCATCGTAGACGATTCTTGGAAATTGTTACGATAAAAAATATCCATCTTATCTTTCTGCTTAAACCTCTTCTGCTAGAAATCTGTAATTTCAAATAGAGTAATGGCTAATGCATTTAAAATATACTTTTTGGAATTCCCAATAAAATCTCAATGAAAATGTGGTACAAAGAAAAAAATGTCCCCTTAATCACCATGACCAAGCCGCTGCAGCTAGGAACTTGAAATTTGGCATGTAGGTTCATACCCTCGCATATACATCCACTAGTGATGGGATTTTTGGAAATGTTTACTGGGAAAAGTCTCCTTTTGTCCAAAGCACTTCAGGTAACTGAGTGAAGAAAAACTTTTTGGAATTTATCATAAAACCATGGTAATATAGAGCTCATAACTGATAAATGGCCATTAATCACAAAGTTCAAACCACTGGAGCTAGGAACTTGGAATAAAGTTAACAATTTTAATGTTTAATTATTGAAAGATGAAATCTTAATATATTCCGATATTAAAAACTACCGTTAACGGCGTCTAGGATTTTTAAGATATAGAAGATTTTGAATATTCAGAAGTTATGGGTATAAAAAAGAGCAAAAGGTGGTAAATGGTACCCTTTACAACTCTGAAAGAAATTTACATATTCACTTAAAACTTGTAGGTTTCAACTGCAGCAAAATTATTTACTCTTTTAAACAAATGAACACAAAGCACGAAATTTTGGAACCTGTAAACAAATTTGGTCATAGACGATTTTTATCTGCCGATCAGTGTTGCCAAGTGTAGGGATTTTTCCCTTTTTCGTAGGGATTTTTTCCAAAAAAATTCATCTGTAGGGAAAAAGGGACAGATTTTGTTTTTCAGTCAAATTGTTGGGATTTTTTTTATTAAAAATTTTATTTTATTTATAATTTATAATAAACAATGAAAAATATAACCATTTATTTTTTAGTGTAACAGAATAAAACCAACAAATCTAGCACCATTGTTTGCATGTTCTCTTGGCTTTGCATAAATGAAAATGGTTTTGACATTGGTAATTAATATTTAGAAATTAACTGTATGAAAAGGGGTAAAAGTTGGTACTAATTCATAACTTTTAAATACATTTTCCTATTCTCTTGAAATTTTTAGATTCCAAGTGCTGCAAAATTATATACTCTTTTAAACAAATGAACACAAAAGCACGAAATTTTGGAACCTGTAAACAAAATTTGGTCATAAACGATTTTTATCTCCCGATCCTAAATTTATTTTTTAAATTTTTCCCATTTCAATTTTAAGAGGCCATCTTCATTATGAGCCTTCTAGATTTCGATTTTTTTTTGCATAAATCGATGGTAGAAACTTTTCCACAAAAACTGTTATACTAAAATTTCAGAACGAGATTCCATGTATTTCCAAAACAATAAATATAAAAAATCTATTAAATGTGTTTTAAATCGAGTTAACTATTTTTGAACCAATTTTTTATTTAAAAACTGACTTAAGCATAGATTTAAGTTACCCTTATTTAACAAAATAGTAAAAATTCCCAGTGGTTTAACCATTTTTGGGTGTTATTTTTCAAAACTATTTTCTAGAATTTATTTGCTAAAATTTGTTGTTAAAATATGATATTACCTGGTAAATGGCGCCATCAGCTTATCTGAAGTTTTCAAGACGGCGCTATTTTTTCCTTTTCCGATTTTAGAATATGACCCATAGCTTGAAAACTGAGAAAGTTAAAGCAAAATGGACGAAAATTTGTATTACTCCTAGCTTCACCATACGCCAGTGCTAATGACATCCCTATCCGAAATTGGACCTTGGTGGGGACCATTACCTCGTCATTTTTTCCAAAAATATTCTATTTTATAAAACGGACAAAATTTTCGTTTCTTCGGAGTATCCACAAATGTTCTAAATTAATATGAAGCAGGTCTGGGAAAGCTTCCGCGACCCTTAACTTCCTACAAAGAGCCCAAAACTAAAATGTAATGACGCAAATGAAAGACCAAATTCTATTATTATACTTCACATCAATGTAGCATTGTTTTTAGCTTGAATAGATATTGTGTGCAAATTAGAAGTAGAAATAAGACTGTAGATGTACTTATTTTGTACTCTAATTAAGAATTGTAAAAATTAACAAAAATACTTTTTCTGTGCAAAAAAAAAGGGAATACGTTTTGTTAAACGTAATAAATTTTTCTGTTGAGCTAACAGATATATTAAGATTGAGTATAGGTTTTTGAACTCCAAAACGTCAGTGAAGTTGTATGTGGTTTTAAATCTGAATAACATTTTCCTTAACCTGTTTTTCGAAAAGTATAGTTTTTGTTTTTTTTTTCAATTTAGATTAAAATTGCTTTACGAAAAATAAGGTTTGAGAACAATGCTAATGAATTTTTAGTTCAAAAGACTATTATTTTGGAACTACTTGAAATATTGAAATTTAAATATAATATTTTTGTGAAAAAATTGATGCAAAAACTTTTTCGATGTCTTAAAGGCAAACATTTAATTATTTTGGGGGTTGTTTCTAACATTCTATCCTCTTCATCTCCGAATTCCTAATTAGCCCTTCTCAGTGTGCATGTTTCTATAACTACATATAAAATTTAATGTTTCGACGATCAAGTAATCGAGTTTCCCGTTCTTATAAAATTTTTCAAAAACCAAATTTTTACTGATCAGCCTATTTTAAAACTTACGTTTTAAGTTTTAAGATGAGCACTTCTTAAACCTTTTAAATCCCGGTAATACCACGTTCACAGTGGAAAATTCAATAAGTGCATTTTCAGTGTATTAGCCCACATAACAGAAAACCTATATTTCTACTTTTTAGCCAATGGTCGTAAAATGGGACTCTTTACTCGTTTCTACGTCTTCCAGTAATATATTAAAGATCCAATTTAGCGGAGGTCTTCATTTTTGCCATGTTTAATTAGTAAGTACTTTTCTGTTAGAAGAACTTTTTGGAAATAACCCATAGTGCCATGATCATGAAAATTAATATAACATGAAAATTGTTATATGTATTCTTCAAATTTTTAAAAACTTACAGTTTTTTAGATTTTTTGAAAAATTTTTATAAAAAAAAAATAAAATTACTTTTTAGAATAGTATGTAGTTTTTGTGAAAAAAGCATTATTTTTTTGTTGGAAAAGTCAGTTTTTTATGGAAAATTTGCTATTTGACAAAAGACGATATTTTTTTGAAATAAGATATTTATTTTCTGAATACTTTTTGGCCATCTTCGTTGAAATAAAAAATTCCGTCTTATTCGAATTCTCCTTTCCAGGAGGAAACTGTATACCAATTTTTCGGTTATTTGGCCCAGTTTCTCACTTTTTGGCAATCTCCGATGTAATATAAAAAAATCCCGTCTTTGTTTATGTCACCTTCCCAGGAGGAACCCATATGCCAAATTTAAAGTTTCTAGGAGCAGGTGCTAGGATGGGCGATGTTGAGTCACTCAGTATCTCACACTACTCTTTTATATAAATAGATAGACAGATGAAAACTACTGTTAGTTTAAAAAAAAAAATTTCCATATTGTGAAAAAAACTTTTTTTTAAACCCCTTTATTCTTTTAAAAAGTACCATTACTTATAAAAAGCCGTTACTTTTTGAAAAAAGCTACTTTTTAAAAAAAAACGTTCCTTTTAAAAAAAAAAAACGTTTCAAATAAAAATAATTGTTAAGCTCGAGGTCTTTCTTTTTGGTTTAAACCCGTTATTTTTTTTGAAAAGTACAGTTACTTAAAAAAAAACGCATTATATTTTTTTAAAACCCGCTATTTTTTAAACAACAGTTATTTTAAACCCGTTATTTTTTTTGAAAAATGTTGTTACTTAAAAAACAAAAACCGTTAGTTTTTGATTAAACCGTTACTTTAAAAAAACCGTTGCTTTTATTTGTGAAAAAAGTAACGGTTACTTTTTTAAAAATGCCGTTACTTTTTTTGCAAAAACGGAAGACTTTTTCCACTTTTTCGCACTGTCCGTTGGAATATTGGAAAATCCCTTGTAAATTTCAAGTTCCCAGGTCCAGGGGTCTAGGCTGGGCGATGTTGAGTCAGTCACTCATACCACTTTTTTATATATATAGATTATTTATATACATTAATATGAAAAAAATATACACGAAATATTTTAACCTCTATTTGTAGTCAAAGATTTTAACACGATAAGTGTAAAAACCACTAAAATAAATTTTTAACGGGAAAAAGTGTAGAAAATAATAACGTAATTATAACAAAATTATATTTGTAGAAAATTTTGTAGAATTCTGGTTAAACGAATTACAGGACGTCAAGGTTGTTCGTTAAATCGAGATATTCGTTAAACAACAAAACTAATAAAAAATAAAACTATGCAATTATAATTTATATTTTTTAAATTTATATATTTTTTATTTTCGTTCGACTTGTTCGTTCAAGCGTTACTTCAGTGTGAAAAGTTTGACATTCGTTGAACCGGGAATTTTTTTCATTGAGTGTTGTTTTTTCATATTTTTTTTAAATTTTAAATACAAAAAAAAATTGGAAAAAAGCACTTCAAAAATTATAAATTTTTTTGGAAAAAGTAATTTTTTCAAACTGTAATTTAGTTTTTGAAAAAATTTATTTTGTCGGTATTTTTTGAAGATGGTACTTTTTGAAAAAAAGCAATATTTTTCGTACTTTTTTTTGGAAAAGCTCAAATTTTCGCTAATTTCATTTTTTTTTTTTGAAAAATGGAAGTTTTTTTTGGAAAATGTACTTTTTTTTGGAAAAAGTATTGTTTTGAAATTGGTACTTTTTTTGGAAGACACTTTTTTTTTTTTTTTGTGGAACATACTTTAGGTGGAAAATGGAAATTTTTTTAGGAAAAAGTATTTTTTGCGGAAAAATTACTGTTTTTAGTATTTTTTTATGGGAAAAGATCTTTTTGAAATTGATATTTTTTAGAAAAATTTATGTATTTTCTTTTTTGTTTGGAAATTGTATCTTTTTTTGGAAAAGGTGTTTTTTTTTGGGAATTGATTTTTGAAATTGATACTCATTTTGAAAATTAAATTTTGTTGGTAGATTTTTTTTTCGGAAAAGGTACTTTTTCGGTATTTTTTTGGAAATGGTACTTTTTTTGGTACTCTTTTTTGGAAGATACAGAAAGTACTTTTTAAAATTGCTACATTTTTAGAAAATTTAATATTTTTGGTACTTTTTGTTTGAAAAATGGAATTTTTTTTGGAAAGGGTAATTTTTTTTTGAAAGAGTACATATTTGAAATTGGTACCTTTTTTTAGAAAAATTTATTTTTTGTGTACTTTTTTGGAAAAAATACTTTTGTGGGAAAAATAATTTTTTTGGAAAAGTACTTTTTTAGATTAGTACTTTTTTAGAAAAATTAATTTTTTTGTGCTGTTTTCCAATACTTTTTTTTAGAAAAATTAAATTTTTTTTGTAATTTTTTTGAAAAATGAACATTTTTGGTACCTCTTTTTTTGGAAAAAGAAACTTTTTTGGTACTTTATTTTGGAAATCGGTACTTTTGTAGAAAAAAAAAAATTTTTTGTACTTTTTTTTTGGTGAAAAGGTAAATTTTTGGGTAGTTTTTTTTTGAAAAGGGAAACTTTTTCGTTACTTTTTATGGAAAAGGTACTTTATTTTGGAAAAGATACTTATGGTTTGGAAAGAGGTACGTATTAAGGGGAAAAGTACTATTTTGAAATTGGTACGTTTTTAGGTAAAGAACATTTTTTTGGTACTTTTTTACAACAGTTTTTGTACTTTTTTCTGAAAAGGGTACATTTTTTGTACTTTTTTGGAATAGGGTATTTTTTTCGGCAATTATTTGATTTGAAAATTTCGGTACTTTTTTTTGGAAAGGGACATTTTTTAAAATGGAACTTTTTTATAAATAAATTTAATTTTTTTTTGGTACTTTTTTGCCAATAGGTTCGGTACTTTTTTTGGTAAAAAGGAAAATTTTTTTGTACTTTTTTTTTGGAAATGAACTTTTTCTGTACTTTTTCTCTGGAAAATGTACTTTTTTCTGAAAAGGGTAAAATTTTTGGTACTTGTTTTTAAAAAGGGACTATTTTTGGTAAGTATTTTTTTTGAAAATTGAGGTACTTTTTTTTTGGATAAGAACATTTTTGAAATTGGTACTTTTTTATAAAATTTAATTTTTTTTGGTACTTTTTCTGCCAATAGTTTCGGTACCTTTTTTTGAAAATTAACGTTTTTGGTACTTTTTCTCTTGGAAAATGTAGTTTTTTTGAAGCAGGTACATTTTTTTGGAAAAATTACTATTGTACCTTTTTAAAAAAAGAAAATTTTTTTGGTACTTTTTAACAATAGTTTTTTGTACTTTTTTCTAAAAAGGGTACATTTTTGGGTACTTTTTTGGAATAGTCTTTTTCGGTAATTTTTTTTTTTTTTAAATTTTGGTACTTTTTTTTTTGAAAATGAACATTTTCGGTACTTTTTCTCTTTTTTTGGTACTCTTATATTGGATAAGGGACTTTTTCAGTACTTTTTTAGAATATTTAATTTTTTTGGTACTTTTTTTCCAATAGTTTTGGTACTTTTTTTGGTAAAAAGAAAAATTTTTTTGTACATGAACATTTTCGGAACTTTTTCTCTTTGAAATTGTACATTTTTTTGGTACTTTCTTCTGAAAAGGGTACATTTTTTGGAAAGGGTTTTTTTTCGGTAATTATTTCTTTGAAAATTTCAGTACTTTTTTTTTGGAAAGGGACATATTTGAAATTGGTACTTTTTTAGAAATTTTAATTTTTTGGTACTTTTTTTTTTGTAAAAATAAAAATATGTCGGTACTTTTTTTTGAAAATTACCGTTTTCGGTACTTTTTCTCTTGGTACTTTTTTTTGGAAAAAGGTACTTTTTTTGGGACTTTGTTTTCGGTACTTTTTTTGGAAAAAGGTACTTTTTTCGGAAAAGTGGACACTATTTTCCGAAAAAGGAGGAGTTTTTCACTTTTTGGCCTTCTCCGTAGGAATATCCAAAAATCACTTCTTAGTGGTGGTCTGAGTCATAGGAGGAACATATGTACCAAATTTCAAGTTCCTAGGTCCAGAGGTCTTGGCTGGGAAAAATGGACAATATTTTCCGAAAAAGGAGAGTTTTTCCACTTTTTGGTCTTGTCCGTTGGAATATCAAAAAATCGCTTCTTAGTGGAGGTCTAAGTCGGAGGATGAACATATGTACCAAATTTCAAGTTCCTAGGTCCAGAGGTCTTGGCTGGGCGATATATATATATATATATATATATATATATATATATATGTATGTACACCGCATAGTCTAGAGACATTTATTCATTCCCCCGCATAGTTAAGGGACATTTGCTTACTTTGGGGACTGTCCCCAAAATTTTCGCGCCTTTTCATACATCTAGCGTTTAAGATGAGGACAATTTTTTCTATACACCGCATATTTCGGCGACAATTTTGGGCGTGTCCCTAAAGTATGCGCTACACATACATATATATATATATGTATGCACAGCGCATACTCTATATGTATGCACAGCGCATACTCTATATGTATGCACAGCGCATACTCTATATATATATATATATGTATGCACAGCGCATACTCGAATTCTCCCCCGCATAGTTTAGGGACATTTGCTTACTTTGGGGACTGTCCCCAAAGTTTTCACGCCTTTTCATACATCTAGCGTATAAGATGAAGACAGTTGGTACGATACACCGCGTATTTCGGGGACAATTTTGGCCGTGTCCCTAAAGTATGCGCTGTATATGAATATATAAATATAAGTAAATTTCTCTGATTTTAGCAAACTTTTTTGCTGACATTAGCAATTTTTTCTCCTTTTTACGCTTAAACATTACACAACAGTTAGATCAGAAACTGTAACAAAAGAACGCAATTTGTAGAGTCGTAAGAGTCTTTTCAAAATGGTAAAAGAACTGAAAATTTATAGGAAGATGTTTGAGAAAAACTAAATTTAAAAAACCACATATAGGTCCAGAAGACCTGGATTAGCTTTCTAGGGTTAAACAAAAAAAATACAAAACTCATAATGGGGACTATGTGTGGTTTCAAAGCGACCATAACCCTCATAATGAGATTTATGTATGTCCATAATTGCTATCATGTATCATGTCCGAAAAACATCGGCCTTAACCCCAAAAATTAAAATATGGGTTTTAATTGAATTTAGATACTTGCAATGTCTAATTTATAAAAATTATATTTCTTTCAGGTGATAACCCGGCAGCTATGTACCATGGACATGTAGGATCTTACACAAAATCATATCAAACGCATTTGATTCACACTGTATTGATGATTGTGGCAACGACCTATCGTTCATATGTGAAAAGAAAATTTTGCCTGTAAATATTTATTGTTCCTCTAGATTTTAAGTCATCCAAATGTTTACATTAATGTTGCCAAACGAATAAAAAACAATTTCCTGTAGCAACCAAATTTAATGTCAATCAAAAAAAGTGTCGTTCACATAATCACACAAGCTAAATAATTAGAAGAAAAATTAGCTGTTTAAATATATTTTTGGGGGTGTCATTAAGAGTCTGAACAATGAAACCATTTTTCGTTTATGCTTTTTTGGCAGACAGAGAATTTTATCACAGTTTTCATCATACTTGTGTGAAGTAAATTATAAACACATGTGTGATAATGTAAACGAGCCTCGTGTGTTATACATGTCAAAAATGTTGTATAAAGAAAATGTACTATTATGCGAACACAATTCGTTACACACATATCAAAATATCGATACACATTTAAAAAAGTGTTAACACTGGTTTGACAAGCTTTTTTTAAATGTTTCATAAAGGTACCATATGTCTTAACATTACTGTTGTGTTTTACACAATTGAAAATAAACAAAGATTAAATCATTAAATGGCGGGGAAAATAGCACTGTGCAACAAATTTGGGTCATTGAATCTTTCCCCAATGAAAAAAACGGCAAATGAAAACAGAGTATCAGTAGACTAAAAACCCCAAAGGGTGTTAAAAATTTAGCTCGTATTGTTAATTTATAGCCTTTGGAGTTTAGGCTATTTTGAGACAACTTTTAATTTATTAATTTTTGTGGTTTTAATTTCACTTTTAGTCAATTTTTTACATATTCTGTTGGTTTCACGTACTTTGGCACAATTTTGTCAATACAATTTGTGTATTTCGTTTATCTTATTTTCGTTTATTTCTTCATTAAAACAAAAATAAAAGGAATGAAAAAATTCATAGACTATTTTATGACGAATAACGGGGTTTTCTTTTTGTTTTAATTCGGATAAAAATTGCGCCCTCTATCGTGCACGAAGTTGATCAACTTTTTGAAAAATCATATTTTAAGAAACAACAACAACAATTTATGCGAAAGTACAACAAAACTGGGGTTTGACAGGCTGTGATTTTGGAACTATTTAGTAGGAATTTCAATCTGAAGTTGTAAATGACATTTTCATGGACTAGTAATAAAATCATAAAAAAGTAAGTACAAAAGTGAATTCCGTAACTGTTATGAACAAAATAAAAATGATGAGTAAAGTAAAAAAAATTAGAAATTAGTGTTTTAACATATTATTTTCACCCGAATGAATAATTTTGTCAAAAAAGAGCCACTTCAAGAAGCTATACAAAATCAATAAGAGTTAAGTTTGGAAACCCCTTTGGGGGCTTTGATATACTAAAATGAAAGTAAACCATTTTCCGTTGGACTCATTTGCGAAATTTTTTCTTGATGCACAGTGTAATTAGATGAAAAACTAGCTGCTTAAAATTATTGTGTGTCGATAACAGTCTAAACAATCAAAAAAATTTCTTTTATACTTTTTTGACAAGCAGAGAATTTTATCAGACTTTTCATTGTACTTGTGTGAAATAAAGTACACACACTTGTGGAATAATGTTAACGGGGCTTAAGGGAATTTTTCACCTAAGCAAACCGTAAAACAATTTGACAAATGAACTTGTGATTAACTCAAAAAACAAATTCGGTAGTAGGGTGATCAATCGAGTAAGCCGTTAACCTGTTTTTAATATTGGTCCACTTAAAAAAGTCTGTAAAGTCAGCTACATTTTTTCTTTTTATGAACAATGTTTTTTGCTGATGTTAGCAATTTTTCCGCCAGCAAAAATGTTGCTGACTTCACAGACTTTTTTATTTTAGTCTAAGTAACGATGGTTAATGCTTTTTTGTAGGAGTAATTCTTACTCATATAATTTTTCGAATAAAGGAAAAAATTTCGTATACAGAATTGTTGTACAAAATTGATTTCGTTTAAAATAAGTTTGACTTGATAGGCTCAACAACATATTTAAGAAATTTAAATATTGATTAATGAAGTTATAAGTAGTTTTTATCTTACTCGATTTGAATACCCTATTCGGGAGTCAAAATCAAAAAATTTGGATTTTGCACACAAGCCATTTGATTGGCAACAAAATTGGTTGTCATCACGAATCTGTTGTCTGTTTGTACAAATTTAAATTAGATGTTCAGATATCAAAACGAGGAGCTAAGTCTCACAATTAAGTTTTTACAAAAAGTTTCCAAAAAACTGTATTTCTGTTCAAAGTTTTAGTTTAAAAATATTTTTACGTTATATCCATAAATATTGAAATAAGTGCTCTAATTTATATTTGACACCTGCTGTACTCTTATTTATTAATAAATAAACATGCTCATTAAGAGCAATAAACAAACAAATATTTAAAGTTGTATTAAGTATGCTCGCTACATTAAGACACATTTTCACAACAAGTAAACGAACGGAAAATTTGTAAGAATTAGTAAAATAGGTAAAACAGCTGATTGTTAATAACAAATATCAAGAAAAAATCAACTGGTCATTAACGAAAATGTAAAAGTTAATTGAAATTATCGACCAGTAACAGTTTAGAATGTTTTTGACTCTTTCCATTTTTAATATTTTTCACTTCAAATCCATAAACAATAATAATTTAATATTTGGTTTTGTTTATTAAAAAAAACATTACAAATTTGTACTGGCTAAAATGTAAACGAACACCTTCCAGTAAAAACTTGCACAAATTTGTAAAAAAATGTTGTGTAAGCGAACAAACTTCTCAATTTGACTTACATTAGCTCAAAAACGAAGCCAATTGGGTTTGACTTAAATTTTAGCTGATTTTCGAATTTTGAAATTCTTTAAAATAGACAATTAACGAGGATCTCTGGCGATAGATCTCCACCAAACCAATAAAAACTTATAATACAATAATATTATAATATGGCAGAAAAGCACTTAAATGACAGGGATTCTAATTTTGAATCGTGGTTCCAAGTTTTTTTGATTGCCCTAGATATTTTTGACAAATTTTAAAACAATATTTAAAAAAAAAATGTAGTTATATTAATTTTAAAATTTTGCTTTGCAAACGCAAGAACTTTAGTTGTAATTTAATTTAATATCTAATTGGTAATGAAGACGTAAGGACATATGCAGAGCACGGTTCGTCTGAAGCAGCTTTAGGTTAAAAATAAAATTTACAGATATTTCGAGCAGCTTTAGGTTAAAAATAGTATTTACAGACATTTCGAGCATACTGGGTGGGTATGACCGTGCACAAAAAAAAAACAATTCATACAAGTACTATTTGTAAATAGTTTATGAGAAATTTTCCCAATATACTAATATAATGAATTTTTCATCAATTTTATGCACCCATTCATAAATTATTATGGCAAAAATATTAAATCGTTATTTATGACAAAGTTCATACATATTACTTAATATTTAGGAAAAAGTTCATAAAAAATTTGCCAATGGACGAAATCTTAATACTAATGAATTAGTTCATAAATGCGTATTGGTTTCGACTAATAGAACTTAACAAAGAAACAATCATATAAATTTTCAACTTTCTTTTTGAATTTAGTGATTTCTATTTTTGTTCGCAACCCAATGTAATGTAAATAATAATATAATGTATGTAATGTATATAACAATACTGTATATAATGCAATATAATATTACATCTATATAAGTAAACAGTTTTACTAAAAATTAATTGAGAATTAGAAACTGTTATTTTCAAAACCATTTTTAAAGATATGAATTGTTTCATACTATGTATGTAAATTTCTTAAACATTAAGAAAATGGTAATATATCATATAGCATACTTTTAGGATTCAAAAAATTTGTAATTCCCTACAAATTTTTAGAATATATTCCTACTATATATGATTGATACTTAATAACGCCGAAAGAAGATTATTCTTAGTATTTTCGTATTATTTCTTGTAATGAATAATTTATTTATTTAAACCTAAATTTAACCCTATTTCATAAAAAATTATGAATTTTATTTTCTTGTGTGCAGCAATGCTCAAAAGCAACTTTTTCTAAATATCCTGTGAAGAGCAAAAAAAAATGTTTTCAGTTTGAAAAAAATTTTCTACTTTTAAGCGCATTTCAGGTGTACTAACGATAACTGGGGAATACCGTCTTTGGTGCCTCAGATTTGATACCGGCCCTTGATTAATTTGGGTGTGGGGAGTTCCAAAATGTTATTAGTTTTACTGGGTCAGATATAGTTTTTAATTTATAGCATAAAAAAGTCTTTAAAGAATCTATATTTTTAGATTTTTTGAAATAGTTTTAAAGTGTTTTTTTCGGGTGGAAATAGAGACCTGAATTATAAAACATATGACAATGTTAACTTTGCCTTTACTTCGGCTGGAAAAGTTTTAAAAGTTCGCTAAATAATATTTTAATTTTTTTTAAAACGAACTCTGACAAACACAGGTTTCAATTTCTTTAATTTATCGTGGTATATTATAATTATTTATTTATTATGTCTATGGAAAATTAATTACAGACTACTATATATGTACAAAAAATTTAAAAATATGTCACATATTTACAAAAGTTAAATATGTTAACAGTGTGCTCAGGGTATCCACACATTTCTTTAATACACAGCTTGGGACTCCATCAGGACCATACGAGGCGGAAAATTTTATATGCTTTGTTGCATTCGCAATAGTGGATGTATGTAATGCAGGAATATTAACTTGCGTTGCTTCAGGAATATTTATTTATTTCATTTCATCTACAGAATTTAATTCTTACATATTACTAAACTAGAAGAAAACTTAAAAACTAATTTATAATGTTTAAATAAAATCAACTTAAACTTGTCTTTATTTACATTAAAGTTTAAAATTGGAGCAAAACTAGTCATTTAAGGTTGAAACTTGTTCATAATGTTTGCTGGTATTTAATAAAAGAGATGTTTGTAACTTTTCTAATTCCCCACAAATTTTTAAAACTTGTTCGGAGAGAGATTAGCAACACTTGAACATGAATTACAAAGCCAGAATAAATTTGAGGAAATTGTAATAATGTTTAAAAGATTTTTTATCAATTTTAGCATATTTGGAATGGAAATGCAAAAGACAACCGGTACGGCATTGGATATCAAAATCGTCAGTAATATGACCGGAACACGAACTTTTTTCCAAAGAAAAAAAATAAACGTCCGTTCTCTTCAGAGATCAACTAATAAGTTGTAATTAGATCGCGCAGTAAGTGTACCAAATATTTTATAATTTTTGTAATGCTTGTTTTCCAAATTTTTGGGTCGGGACTGCTGTTTAGTGTTCCAAGGTTTGCCATTTAATGATGGTTTTATAATCTTAGGAATTGATTCCACAAAACACTCAAACAGAAGCTTATAAAACATTTTAGTTATTAAATCAATGTCATCAGAACTGTAGATTACTTGTGGAATGTAGTGGGACCAATTTATCCGGGAAAGAAGAGTATTTAGCTTTTTAAAGGCTGCTTTTCTAAAATCGAAAATTTTCTTAACACCTTGAGAAGTTTTTATAGAAGCTTGTAGTTCAATAAACATGTAAATTTCCAACGTGGTATAAGTGATATACGTCTTCTGGAGTGAACAATGGATTAATGCGCTTAATACTTAAATCTGATAGATGATCTGTCAGTAAAAGATCCAATAATTTGCAAATTTGTTGCGTGCGTTATTTATTTGAAAAACTCCAAGGTCTGCGAGAGAATCCAAAAACTCGTTGCTTGCACCGATATTTATCGAAGAAATAAATTAATTTGTATTAAGAACTTCAGTCCAAAGTAAGGATGGGATATTAAAATCACCAAGAATAACTATATTATCACCAGAATTTGAACGTTTTGCTACATGTTCTATATAGAGCATGTTAAATTTGGATTACGATTAGTAATCAATTAGATTACATTTTAAAAAGAATTGTATTGATTACATAATTCTCTTTTGAACAATTCCTGATTGTTAATTAATTATGATTACAAATTCTTGGAGGTGTGGTCAAAGAATAAATTGAAAAACTAAAAAAATTCTATAATTTATTTACTAGGACAATATTCTGGTAAATAAATGTAGAATACGACCTCGAACTTGAATAACTTCATTTTCATTGCACAATAAAGGTCGAATAAATCATAATTTTTATTAACAATAAAAATTATATCAATCATTTGTAAAAAGACATAGTATGGTCTTAGTTTGTTAGTTCCCCTTTAAATAAAATGGGAAACATGAACGAAAAATGTGTATTGTAATCTACCAAAGGTGGGTACTACACAAAAACATAAAGTATTTCAATTAGTTTTTTGATTATTATTGGTAACTTCAAATACTTCTCATTTTGTTAGAAAAATGAGTTATATATATTTTCAAGTTTAAGCATTATGATGTTACCACTCTTTCTAAATTGTTCTGATGATGGGGAACTAGAAACTCCCCGAAATAGATCTATCAACAAATTCTTGGAGGTGTGGTCAAAGAATAAATTGAATAACTAAAAAAATTCTATAATTTATTTACTAGGACAATATTCTGGTAAATAAATGTAGAATACGACCTCGAACTTGAATAACTTCATTTTCATTGCACAATAAAGGTCGAATAAATCATAATTTTTATTAACAATAAAAATTATATCAATCATTTGTAAAAAGACATAGTATGGTCTTAGTTTGTTAGTTCCCCTTTAAATAAAATGGGAAACATGAACGAAAAATGTGTATTGTAATCTACCAAAAGTGGGTACTACACAAAAACACAAAGGTGGGTACTACACAAAAACATAAAGTATTTCAATTTGTTTTTTGATTATTATTGGTAACTTCAAATACTTCTCATTTTGTTAGAAAAATGAGTTATATATATTTTCAAGTTTAAGCATTATGATGTTACCACTCTTTCTAAATTGTTCTGGTGATGGGGAACTAGAAACTCCCCGAAATAGATCTATCAACAAATTCTTGGAGGTGTGGTCAAAGAATAAATTGAAAAACTAAAAAAATTCTATAATTTATTTACTAGGACAATATTCTGGTAAATAAATGTAGAATACGACCTCGAACTTGAATAACTTCATTTTCATTGCACAATAAAGGTCGAATAAATCATAATTTTTATTAACAATAAAAATTATATCAATCATTTGTAAAAAGACATAGTATGGTCTTAGTTTGTTAGTTCCCCTTTAAATAAAATGGGAAACATGAACGAAAAATGTGTATTGTAATCTACCAAAGGTGGGTACTACACAAAAACATAAAGTATTTCAATTTGTTTTTTGATTATTATTGGTAACTTCAAATACTTCTCATTTTGTTAGAAAAATGAGTTATATATATTTTCAAGTTTAAGCATTATGATGTTACCACTCTTTCTAAATTGTTCTGATGATGGGGTAACTAGAAACTCCCCGAAATAGATCTATCAACAAATTCTTGGAGGTGTGGTCAAAGAATAAATTGAAAAACTAAAAAAATTCTATAATTTATTTACTAGGACAATATTCTGGTAAATAAATGTAGAATACGACCTCGAACTTGAATAGCTTCATTTTCATACATATTACTTTGAAAAATTCGCATTTACAACGTAAAAAAATTCTGAACAAATAAAACAAAATTAGGTAGTTTTGATATACAAAATATAGGTATATTTACTTGAATAACAAAACAATCAATAACAATTTTAGTACTTCCTAAATTAACAAAAAATGGAAAAATACGTGAAAAAATACTAATAAAGAAAAGCAAAATCATTCAGAATACATTCAATTCAAATCCTGTAATAATATTAATATAAATTTATATTTTATAAAATATAAAATAAATATAAAAATACCATAATTAATGTTGCTTTCTCCTTGAAGACAGTAGTGGGCCTTTGCAATTGGTGCCATTACCAAATTGTACATTTCCAGGTACTGTATGTCTCTTGCAGAAAAATGTGGCAAAGTCAACTTATCGCACAGATTATTTAACTTTTCTTTGTAGCAAAGTAGCTTTTGAACTGCGTCATGTCATGAGTTCCAACGAGTAACAACGCACAAAAACAATGATGATCCCAGGTGTTCTTCAAGTATTTCCGAAGACTTTGGCCACTTGCACTTCTTCCATAAGTTGTACCATTTATCGAATGCATAGCTGTTAAGTAATGATTACTAATCGTAATAATTAGTAATTAGATTATTTTTTTTTGAAAGTTGAAGTAATGATTATATTCCGATTATTTTCAGATTCGCACGATTACTAATTGATTACAATTACAGATAATCCAAAAATAATCAAGAATAATAAAAATTACGAGAAAATAATCAAAAATAATAAAAAGTTATCAAAAAATAATTCGACTACTTTCAAAGATTACTTTTGATTGTTTTCAATTATTTTTTTTTTATTTTGCGAAATTTAGAAAGGGCCGCAGCTGCACCGACCAAGTTTTAGCCCTTACCAACTATATAGAAACCGGTTTCGACAAGATGCAGAAAACAGCAGTGTCATTCGTTGACTTAACAGCAGCCTACGACAGCAGTGTGGAAGAAAGGCCTCATCCTAAAATTAACAAAGGTAATTCCTTGTAGCCGAATCTGCAATATTATACTTGCGATGCTCAGCGATCGGCTTTTCAACGTGTTCATAAACGATGGCAAAAGTAAAACAAAGAAACTCAACAATGGCTTGCCCCAGGGCTCAGTTCTCGCCCCAGCCCTATTTAACCTATATATTCACGACCTACCTGACACCATCTCCCGAAAATTCAACTACGCAGATGACATGGCCTTCGCCTTCCAACACACCCAATTTTCAAAGCTCGAAAACGTGCTGGAATCTGATCTATTGAAAATCACATCCTACTGCAGCAAATGGAGACTTAAGCCAAGCCCAGCGAAAACGGAGGTATGTTGTTTTCACCTCACGCACATAGAAGCGGACAGAAAATTATCAATACGTCTCAATGGTACCACACTCAACCACAACTTCACTCCCAAATATCTGGGCATAACCCTAGACAGAACGTTATCATTTAAAAACCATCTAGATAAGTCTTCCCAGAAAATTAAGACAAGAAACAACATCATCCAAAAACTCGCTGGAACAACGTGGGGTGCTCATGCTAACTGCTTAAGAACATCTGCCCTAGCATTAGTCTACTCGGCTGCCGAATATGGAGCCCCAATCTGGCTAAACAGTCATCATGTCAAACGAATAGACACGCAACTAAACACCACAATGAGAATAATTACAGGAACTCTAAAGGCCACCCCCAACAGAATGGTTACCCTCGCTAACAAATCTGCAGCCGCCACACTTAAGAAGAAGACAAGCACTCCTCCGAGAATACACTAAGATCAGATCAGATATAAACATACCGCTCAACTCTGACCTCTCCATCCCCTACGATGCGAGACTGAAATCCAGAAACCCACCGCTTTTACTAGCCAAACAACTGCATGATGAAAACTTTAACATCCAGACAACATGGTCGCAGCACTGGTATGACTCGGGACGTAGTAGTCCTCTTATTCAACAGAGATGCCCGTAACAACGAATTTGACCTTCCACGTAAAGCTTGGTGTAACTTGAACCGCCTTCGCACTTCCACTGCCAGAACGATGGAAACCCTAACTAAATGGGGACTCGCAAATGACGCAAGCTGCCAATGTGGTCATCCAACTCAATCAATTGACCACATCATATATAGCTGCTCAGTTTTGTCATTTCCAGGCAATATTGAAGAATTGAAATCCGTAACACCTGACGCAATATCCTGGCTAAACTCATTAAACTTATAACAATCAATCTATCTCAACAATTTGATTTAAGCTAACAAAACATAGTGGAAAATATATTTTCTCTGTATTCTTAATTCCATACGCTAAATAAATAAATAATTGATAACCTGTTTGCATTCTTCTTAATTTATTTTATATGCATTTGAAAGCAATTGCTTTAGCTGATTTCGAATTTTGAAATTCTTTAAAATAGACAATTAACGAGGATCTCAGGCGATAGATCTCCACCAAACCAATAAAAACTTATAATACAATAATATTATAATATGGCAGAAAAGCACTTAAATGACAGGGATTCTAATTTTGAATCGTGGTTCCAAGTTTTTTTGATTGCCCTAGATATTTTTGACAAATTTTAAAACAATATTTAAAAAAAAAATGTAGTTATATTAATTTTAAAATTTTGCTTTGCAAACGCAAGAACTTTAGTTGTAATTTAATTTAATATCTAATTGGTAATGAAGACGTAAGGACATATGCAGAGCACGGTTCGTCTGAAGCAGCTCTAGGTTAAAAATAAAATTTACAGATATTTCGAGCAGCTTTAGGTTAAAAATAGTATTTACAGACATTTCGAGCATACTGGGTGGGTATGACCGTGCACAAAAAAAAAAACAATTCATACAAGTACTATTTGTAAATAGTTTATGAAAATTTTCCCAATATACTAATATAATGAATTTTTCATCAATTTTATGCACCCATTCATAAATTATTATGGCAAAAATATTAAATCGTTATTTATGACAAAGTTCATACATATTAATTAATATTTAGGAAAAAGTTCATAAAAAATTTGCCAATGGACGAAATCTTAATACTAATGAATTAGTTCATAAATGCGTATTGGTTTCGACTAATAGAACTTAACAAAGAAACAATCATATAAATTTTCAACTTTCTTTTTGAATTTCGTGATTTCTATTTTTGTTCGCAACCCAATGTAATGTAAATAATAATATAATGTATGTAATGTATATAACAATACTGTATATAATGCAATATAATATTACATCTATATAAGTAAACAGTTTCACTAAAAATTAATTGAGAATTAGAAACTGTTATTTTCAAAACCATTTTTAAAGATATGAATTGTTTCATACTATGTATGTAAATTTCTTAAACATTAAGAAAATGGTAATATATCATATAGCATACTTTTAGGATTCAAAAAAATTTGTAATTCCCTACAAATTTTTAGAATATATTCCTACTATATATGATTGATACTTAATAACGCCGAAAGAAGATTATTCTTAGTATTTTCGTATTATTTCTTGTAATGAATAATTTATTTATTTAAACCTAAATTTAACCCTATTTCATAAAAAATTATGAATTTTATTTTCTTGTGTGCAGCAATGCTCAAAAGCAACTTTTTCTAAATATCCTGTGAAGAGCAAAAAAAAAATGTTTTCAGTTTGAAAAAAATTTTCTACTTTTAAGCGCATTTCAGGTGTACTAAACTGGGGAATACCGTCTTTGGTGCCTCAGATTTGATACCGGCCCTTGATTAATTTGGGTGTGGGGAGTTCCAAAATGTTATTAGTTTTACTGGGTCAGATATAGTTTTTAATTTATAGCATAAAAAAGTCTTTAAAGAATCTATATTTTTAGATTTTTTGAAATAGTTTTAAAGTGTTTTTTCGGGTGGAAATAGAGACCTGAATTATAAAACATATGACAATGTTAACTTTGTCTTTACTTCGGCTGGAAAAGTTTTAAAAGTTCGCTAAATAATATTTTAATTTTTTTTAAAACGAACTCTGACAAACACAGGTTTCAATTTCTTTAATTTATCGTGGTATATTATAATTCATTTATTTATTATGTCTATGGAAAATTAATTACAGACTACTATATATGTACAAAAAATTTAAAAATATGTCACATATTTACAAAAGTTAAATATGTTAACAGTGTGCTCAGGGTATCCACACATTTCTTTAATACACAGCTTGGGACTCCATCAGGACCATACGAGGCGGAAAATTTTATATGCTTTGTTGCATTCGCAATAGTGGATGTATGTAATGCAGGAATATTAACTTGCGTTGCTTCAGGAATATTTATTTATTTCATTTCATCTACAGAATTTAATTCTTACATATTACTAAACTAGAAGAAAACTTAAAAACTAATTATAATGTTTAAATAAAATCAACTTAAACTTGTCTTTATTTACATTAAAGTTTAAAATTGGAGCAAAACTAGTCATTTAAGGTTGAAACTTGTTCATAATGTTTGCTGGTATTTAATAAAAGAGATGTTTGTAACTTTTCTAATTCCCCACAAATTTTTAAAACTTGTTCGGAGAGAGATTAGCAACACTTGAACATGAATTACAAAGCCAGAATAAATTTGAGGAAATTGTAATAATGTTTAAAAGATTTTTTATCAATTTTAGCATATTTGGAATGGAAATGCAAAAGACAACCGGTACGGCATTGGATATCAAAATCGTCAGTAATATGACCGGAACACGAACTTTTTTCCAAAGAAAAAAAATAAACGTCCGTTCTCTTCAGAGATCAACTAATAAGTTGTAATTAGATCGCGCAGTAAGTGTACCAAATATTTTATAATTTTTGTAATGCTTGTTTTCCAAATTTTTGGGTCGGGACTGCTGTTTAGTGTTCCAAGGTGGGCCATTTAATGATGGTTTTATAATCTTAGGAATTGATTCCACAAAACACTTCAAACAGAAGCTTATAAAACATTTTAGTTATTAAATCAATGTCATCAGAACTGTAGATTACTTGTGGAATGTAGTGGGACCAATTTATCCGGGAAAGAAGAGTATTTAGCTTTTTAAAGGCTGCTTTTCTAAAATCGAAAATTTTCTTAACACCTTGAGAAGTTTTTATAGAAGCTTGTAGATTCAATAAACATGTAAATTTCCAACGTGGTATAAGTGATATACGTCTTCTGGAGTGAACAATGGATTAATGCGCTTAATACTTAAATCTGATAGATGATCTGTCAGTAAAAGATCCAATAATTTGCAAATTTGTTGCGTGCGTTATTTATTTGAAAAACTCCAAGGTCTGCGAGAGAATCCAAAAACTCGTTGCTTGCACCGATATTTATCGAAGAAATAAATTAATTTGTATTAAGAACTTCAGTCCAAAGTAAGGATGGGATATTAAAATCACCAAGAATAACTATATTATCACCAGAATTTGAACGTTTTGCTACGTGTTCTATATAGAGCTGTTAAATTTGGATTACGATTAGTAATCAATTAGATTACATTTTAAAAAGAATTGTATTGATTACATAATTCTCTTTTGAACAATTCCTGATTGTTAATTAATTATGATTACAAATTCTTGGAGGTGTGGTCAAAGAATAAATTGAAAAACTAAAAAAATTCTATAATTTATTTACTAGGACAATATTCTGGTAAATAAATGTAGAATACGACCTCGAACTTGAATAACTTCATTTTCATTGCACAATAAAGGTCGAATAAATCATAATTTTTATTAACAATAAAAATTATATCAATCATTTGTAAAAAGACATAGTATGGTCTTAGTTTGTTAGTTCCCCTTTAAATAAAATGGGAAACATGAACGAAAAATGTGTATTGTAATCTACCAAAGGTGGGTACTACACAAAAACATAAAGTATTTCAATTTGTTTTTTGATTATTATTGGTAACTTCAAATACTTCTCATTTTGTTAGAAAAATGAGTTATATATATTTTCAAGTTTAAGCATTATGATGTTACCACTCTTTCTAAATTGTTCTGATGATGGGGAACTAGAAACTCCCCGAAATAGATCTATCAACAAATTCTTGGAGGTGTGGTCAAAGAATAAATTGAAGAACTAAAAAAATTCTATAATTTATTTACTAGGACAATATTCTGGTAAATAAATGTAGAATACGACCTCGAACGTGCATAGCTTCATTTTCATACATATTACTTTGAAAAATTCGCATTTACAACGTAAAAAAATTCTGAACAAATAAAACAAAATTAGGTAGTTTTGATATACAAAATATAGGTATATTTACTTGAATAACAAAACAATCAATAACAATTTTAGTACTTCCTAAATTAACAAAAATGGAAAAATACGTGAAAAAATACTAATAAAGAAAAGCAAAATCATTCAGAATACATTCAATTCAAATCCTGTAATAATATTAATATAAATTTATATTTTATAAAATATAAAATAAATATAAAAATACCATAATTAATGTTGCTTTCTCCTTGAAGACAGTAGTGGGCCTTTGCAATTGGTGCCATTACCAAATTGTACATTTCCAGGTACTGTATGTCTCTTGCAGAAAAATGTGGCAAAGTCAACTTATCGCACAGATTATTTAACTTTTCTTTGTAGCAAAGTAGCTTTTGAACTGTGTCATGTCATGAGTTCCAACGAGTAACAACGCACAAACACAATGATGATCCCAGGTGTTCTTCAAGTATTTCCGAAGACTTTGGCCACTTGCACTTCTTCCATAAGTTGTACCATTTATCGAATGCATAGCTGTTAAGTAATGATTACTAATCGTAATAATTAGTAATTAGATTATTTTTTTTTGAAAGTTGAAGTAATGATTATATTCCGATTATTTCAGATTCCCACGATTACTAATTGATTACAATTACAGATAATCCAAAAATAATCAAGAATAATAAAAATTACGAGAAAATAATCAAAAATAATAAAAAGTAATCAAAAAATAATTCGACTACTTTCAAAGATTACTTTTGATTGTTTTCAATTTTTTTTTTTTAGTTGATTATTAGTATTATCGACCTTTTTAGTAAATATTTGTTAAGATTTTTAGAAATATCTAAAGTGGGCTTCTAAGGTCATTTGTTTTCAAAATAAATAAAAGACTATTTATTCATTTTTCATCCGACGTTTCGTTGGATATTCCCAACATCCTCAGGGATAATTTTATTAATCTGGCAACATTATGAGAAAATATAAAAAAGAAGAACAATAACTTAATAACAAACATCAAACATCAAACACCTGATACATTTTTATAGAGCTATTTTACTTACATATAGTCTTTTTTGTCAAATTTTAAACATTTAATTCACAATATATTTTACATATACACAACATAAAACATAAAATTAATTTAAAACAAATGTAAAAAATAAATAAAAGTAAATATCACAATAAAATCCTCTAAAAACTAGTATCACAGTTGAAGTTAGAAACTAATATAACGCTATTGTATAATTTGCGTTTGTTTCATCTTTGTATTTTTTTTTGTTTATTGCACAGTTTATTTGTTGTTGTATCCGAAGGCTTTCCAATGTGTATCGTTTATTTTCCCTTCGCTCCTTGTCTAATATTCTAACATTTGCTAGATCAGCCATATGTTCGTTTTCATTACAGTGTTGTGCAAGTGCAGTTGTGTGTTTGCCTTTCTTAATGTCCGTCTCATGTTCCGTAATTCTTGTGTTTAAACTCCTTTTGGTTGTTCCTATATAAATTTTGCCACAGCTTTCATCTGTGTTGCCTATGCATTTAATTTCATACACTACATTACTTTGTTGTCCTTTTTCTATCTTTGTTTTTGTTTGTGTGAATAATGGTTTAATTGTCTTGTAAGCTTTGTATGCCAGTGTGATTTCATCATTTTCTATTATTTGTTTTATTTGTTTATTTTCTGTAAGTTTTGGTATGTATGACAAACTGTAAAATTTGGTGTTGCCAGATGTGTCGTTTTTATTATTGTGTGTTGAATTACCATTTATTGCCCTTGAAATTAAATTATTTATTATATGGTTTGGGTAACTATTGTTTAATAAAATTTCCTTAACTTTATTAATATTTTTGGTTTTAAATTTGTCATCGCTTAAGAGAAGAACTTGATTTATCAAGTTTGTTGCCGTATTTGTTTTTTGTGTTGTAGGTTGTGTTGAGTGAAATTTATTAACCGTCCACATGATATAGTTTTTGTGTTCCAATCGGTGATAATACGATTGTTTTCCCTGTATAATTTCATATCAAGATATGGAATAGAATTATTTTCTTCTCTTTCTATAGTGAATTTTAATTTATTGTGGTAATTATTGAAAGTTTTCAGTATGAGTTCCTCGTCCTTTTTCCTAATTATTGCAAACATATCGTCCACATACTTCGTCATTACTCTTATTTGAATATTCTTCTTCTTTAAATCGTCGGTTACATTTTCCAATAACGTATCCAATACAATATCCGCTATTGTCGGGGAAAGTGGATTTCCCATCGGCATACCATATGTTTGATGGTATACAGTTTTTCCATATATAAAATAGTTATTGTCATTGAGACAAAATTGTAGCAATTTTAGAAATTGCGCCCTGGGTATTTTTGTATGTCTTTGTAGAATGTTCCATTGTGTCATTATATTATTTATTGCCAGATGTATTGGTATATTGGTAAAAAGAGATACCACATCTAAAGAAATTAGGATTTCGTCGTCGTCCAGAATTATATTGTCTAATTTATTTTTAAGTTCCTGTGCATTTTTGATGTTATATTTGTCCAAGATTATGTTCCTCAATATATTACCTATATATTTTGATAGAGTATACAAAGGAACTTCCACTGATGATGAGATTGGGCGAAGTGGTGTATTGGGTTTGTGGATTTTAGGAAGGCCGTATAATCTAGGGGCTGTGGCTGAGTTTGATGTGAGCTTAATTTTCTCGTACCTTGTGATGTATTCCTGTTTGTATAGATCCATAATAAATTTGTTGTTTGTTCGTTGCAGTTTTAATGTTGGGTCAATTTTTTTATTTTGCGAAATTTAGAAAGGGCCGCAGCTGCACCGACCAAGTTTTAGCCCTTACCAACTATATAGAAACCGGTTTCGACAAGATGCAGAAAACAGCAGTGTCATTCGTTGACTTAACAGCAGCCTACGACGCAGTGTGGAAGAAAGGCCTCATCCTAAAATTAACAAAGGTAATTCCTTGTAGCCGAATCTGCAATATTATACTTGCGATGCTCAGCGATCGGCTTTTCAACGTGTTCATAAACGATGGCAAAAGTAAAACAAAGAAACTCAACAATGGCTTGCCCCAGGGCTCAGTTCTCGCCCCAGCCCTATTTAACCTATATATTCACGACCTACCTGACACCATCTCCCGAAAATTCAACTACGCAGATGACATGGCCTTCGCCTTCCAACACACCCAATTTTCAAAGCTCGAAAACGTGCTGGAATCTGATCTATTGAAAATCACATCCTACTGCAGCAAATGGAGACTTAAGCCAAGCCCAGCGAAAACGGATGTATGTTGTTTTCACCTCACGCACATAGAAGCGGACAGAAAATTATCAATACGTCTCAATGGTACCACACTCAACCACAACTTCACTCCCAAATATCTGGGCATAACCCTAGACAGAACGTTATCATTTAAAAACCATCTAGATAAGTCTTCCCAGAAAATTAAGACAAGAAACAACATCATCCAAAAACTCGCTGGAACAACGTGGGGTGCTCATGCTAACTGCTTAAGAACATCTGCCCTAGCATTAGTCTACTCGGCTGCCGAATATGGTGCCCCAATCTGGCTAAACAGTCATCATGTCAAACGAATAGATACGCAACTAAACACCACAATGAGAATAATTACAGGAACTCTAAAGGCCACCCCCACAGAATGGTTACCCTAGCTAACAAATCTGCAGCCGCCACACTTAAGAAGAAGACAAGCACTCCTCCGAGAATACACTAAGATCAGATCAGATATAAACATACCGCTCAACTCTGACCTCTCCATCCCCTACGATGCGAGACTGAAATCCAGAAACCCACCGCTTTTACTAGCCAAACAACTGCATGATGAAAACTTTAACATCCAGACAACATGGTCGCAGCACTGGTATGACTCGGGACGTAGTAGTCCCTTATTCAACAAAGATGCCCGTAACAACGAATTTGACCTTCCACGTAAAGCTTGGTGTAACTTAAACCGCCTTCGCACTTCCACTGCCAGAACGATGGAAACCCTAACTAAATGGGGACTCGCAAATGACGCAAGCTGCCAATGTGGTCATCCAACTCAATCGATTGACCACATCATATATAGCTGCCCAGTTTTGTCATTTCCAGGCAATATTGAAGAATTGAAATCCGTAACACCTGACGCAATATCCTGGATAAACTCATTAAACTTATAACAATCAATCTATCTCAACAATTTGATTTAAGCTAACAAAACATAGTGGAAAATATATTTCTCTGTATTCTTAATTCCATACGCTAAATAAATAAATAATTGATAACCTGTTTGCATTCTTCTTAATTTATTTTATATGCATTTGAAAGCTTGTGCATTAAAAAAATAGTTGTTAAAATTGCAAAAAAATCGTCAACATTTCAAAAAATCGGCAAAATTGATAAAAATCATCAAAATTATTAAAAATCGTCAAAATTAATAGAGACTTTTTATCGTTGATCTATAAATTTATGTGTGAGATTTTATTTGTTCGGTTTTAGATCATGACAAAGTTTTCTCTAAATTAACAGAAAAATTATAATTTTTATATGATAATTTACTTTGACTTTTAGAAAAAAACACAGAAAAAGTTATTAGACACTAGCATGAATGGAATGCATTTTCTGACCCACTACGGTCTTCATCAACATTCTTCATCAACATTCTTTTAAAAAAAATCTTCAAAACTTAAAAAAATCGTCAAAATTATAAAAAAAATCTTCAAAATTTTAAAAAATTCGTCGAAATTTGAAAAAATTTCAACATTATTAAAAATCGTCAAAATTATTAAAAATCGTCAAAATTTAAAAAAATCGTCAAAAATTTAAAGAAATGTTAAATAATCTGTGCGATAAGTTGACATTGCCACATTTTCTGCAATAGTACCTGGAATGTACAATTTGGTAACGGAACCAATTGCAAAGGCCCTGGACTTTCTTCAAGGAGAAAGCAACATTAATTATGGTATTTTTATATTTTGATTCTTTAAAATATAAATTTATATTACTATCATTAACGGATTTTTAATACCAACTCTTATGACACTGAGCCATAGGCTGCATAAACTAAGCTGATCCCAGGAGCTCCAACAATTATCATCTGTTTTTTTACAAATGGAACATAGGTTAAGAGAAAGGTTCCAACCATATTTCATGTTGAAGCCTAAGGCAAATATTGCAATTGCAGCAACAGTACTAACCCAAAGCATCAAAATTAAATGGCTCAAGGTGTTGCAGAGATTAAGTCCAGAATTGCCGGAATTAACTGTCGAGAATATAACCAACAGAGTTTTAGAAACACTACAGTTTTTACGCCAAACATTGTAAAATATTAAATTTTGAAACGAAATTTAATAATGTATCGAATATTCCCGATTTTTTTTGATTTCGCTGATGATGGTGAGCTTATGCGTACATTTATTTTGTTTTTTACTTTAAAGATTTGACTTTGCAGATGATGAAATTGAGGTAAGTCATTCTCCACAAGAACAGACTACAGTTGACCAACGATCCGCAATAAAACATCAGTTGGCAAAAGTATGATTTACCAAGGGATGCATTTATTTTTTATCACGCTTTTAACGTCTTCAGCTCCAGTTGAACGACTGTTTTCTTTTACCGGGATGGTCAAGTCCAAGGCGGCAATCATTGTCTGATTTTTCTTTTGAAAAATTAGTTGTAATTTTTGTGAATTGAATGTATTCTGAATGTATTTGTTTCTCTTTATTATTTTTTTCACGTATTTTTCCTTCTTTGTTGATTTATTAAGGATTAAATTGTTATTGATTGTTTTGTTATTGAAGTGAATATACCTACATATATTTTGTATACAAAAACTATCTAATTTTGTTTTATTTGTTCAGAATTTTTTACGTTGTAAATGCATATTTTTCAAAATAAAATGTTTGTATAAAATGATGTAAATTAAAAAATAATCTAAAATAATCAAAAATAATCCTTGAAAGTAGTCAATTATTTTTTTGACTACTTTTGATTATTTTTAATTATTTTCTCGTAATTCTAATTAATCTTGATTATTTTTGGATTACTTGTAATATAATTAATTAAAAATCAGGAATTGTCCAAAAGAGAATTATGTAATCAATAAAATTCTTTTTAAAATGTAATCTAATTGATTACTAATCGTAATCCAAATTTAACAGCTCTGATCGAATGCCTAAAAAATTAACATGAAACTCATTTTCACAAATACAAAACGTATTCTTTTGCATTAGAAAAACAATAATTTTTCTTTAGATTTTTATTATTTGGGTTGGAAAATTTTTGACGATTTTATTAATTTAGGCAAGTTTTTGAAATGTTGACGATTTTTTTGCAATTTTAACGATTATTTTTTTAATGCAAAATAATACGTTTTGTTCTGTGACTTACCATCTTATGCAGGAGTTTTTAAAATTTTATCGAAATCGGTTGAAGCAAGCAAATTCAGAGTATGGCTGCAGCATCTCTGATGTGTAGGCGACAACCTTTCATTATCAAAGACTAGCATTTCGTCATTAATTTCATCTTCGAAAAAGTAATTTTCCCCACCGTAATCTTTGAACGCTTTTACAAAATTTGAACCGTTGTTGCTTGACTTGCAAATGTTTGATGAAATTTGAAGTCACTTCACCGCTTCCTCTTATTACTGGATGACATGCAACACACTTAGCACGAGTTGTCTTATCGGAAATCTAACAATAAAAATTATAAATACATAGTATGCTTTAATTTAAAAACTTTAAAACTAACTTTTTCTACTTCTGTGAATTCACACAGACTTTTTTTTGGGCCGGTCCTGATTCTTCACTTAATGAGCTTTTTCGTTTACTTGTAGTAGGGTTAACGTCCGGATCTTCAATACTGTCGTCTGCTGAAAACGACAGTATTCTCGTAATTTTTATTAATCTTCATTATTTTTGGATTATCTGTAATCGTAATCAATTAGTAATCGTGCGAATTTGAAAATAATCGTAATATAATCATAACTTCACATTTCAAAAAAAAAATCTAATTACTAATTATAACGATTAGTAATCATTACTTAACAGCTATAGAACTTCCATAGCTTAAAAATGTTTTTATTATCGCTCAAACTAGAGCTAGAAGGAATAAAGGAACAAGTTATACACAGCTTTTAAGGATTTAAGATGATACAAATGCATACGAATTCAATGTCAGGAATATCGTTTAATATAATTTCTTCAGAAGGAAGTCTTGAATTAACTGCAATTAAAAATCCGCAACCTTCTTTTTCATCTAATTAACAATCTCTGTTACGTCTCTAAATTTGATATTTTTCAAATATTATTTCTGCATTTAGTGTTTGTTTTTCAATTTTACTTCGAAGGCTCTGTAAGGACTATAATATTTTTCTGAAAATTAAAACTTTAAATAAAAAAGGATTTTAGCTTGGTTTACATTCCGCCAACATTTTAAATGGATGTATTTTCAATTAGCTTTAAATCTGGTTTACTATTTAATTGAAATATTCGAAATTAGTTTTTTGAGTTAGTTGCAAAATCAGTAGTTTTAGGAAGACGTACATTATCGTCATCTCGGGAAATAAATTGACGAACCATGGTAAATATTTGGTCAAAAAGTTCCTCAGGTACAATTATTGTGAAAGAGGTACATTTGTTTTATAAACTTGGATGTCTGTGGATATATCAATCGGAAACTTCGTAAAAATGTAATATTCAATATCTTTAACTGATGTATAGCGCATAACACAAGTTTTAAATATTGTATTTTTAGGAGATATTAAACGAAGTTGCTTAGGAGCTACATCTTGCTTTGGAGATGCAACTCTGGAAGGTAAGTCACTCGATGTAAGATAATTAGGCGACTCGCAAGATAATTTCGACGAGATTGGAGTATTTACATCTAATTCGTTCGATTGGGAAGGATTTAATTGAAAATGCTTAGAAATAGGAGGTGGAACTGAGTTAGAAGATAAGTTTCTAGAAATTTGTGGTAGAGGAGACACCGCATCAATTTCAATCAAATTTTGAGGTTACCCAGCATCAATCAAATTTGAAGAATTGGATGTGGAAGCTGGAACTGTTGATTTTGTTTGAAGTTTTTTTCCTAATTGGAGACGAAGATGAGTTGGCAAATTTATCCATATTAGAATATGAAGTAAATAATTCTCCATATTTAGTTAATCTTCCGGACATCATCGATTTATTTTTAATTTCAACAAATTTAGCTCGTCAGTTTTAAAAAAATTATAAAGTTCAACACCAATATACTTACAATGTGGACAAGTCCAATGAAAAGATTTATTTTTATCCAAAGAGCATCCAAATCACGGTCTTTAAGAAAAGTACATGTCATATGGTAATTGCATAAGCAAAGCCAACATGATACCATTCTTACAATACCCGTAACATTGCAATTTTCATTATATGATTCCATTTCATACCAAAGGTTGGGCAGTTCTGATGCTAATTAGAAGCTTATCTTTGACACAAACCTTTATTAGTGTACAAGTGACAGCATAGGATTATTATTATGTATCACAGATTATTATTATTGCGAAAAAACAATAAACAGAAAAACAACAATGCTTATTACTTATTAAAACAGCAGGCAATCAAATGTTGTTGTTATTGCAATAACAAGAAACCGGTACCAAAAAATGTTATTAAAACAATTGAGTTCAATGAAAACTCACACACACTTCATATATCAGCAACTAGGAATGTTGCAAAAAAAAACTTAAATGTCCATTAATGTACATAAATTAATTATAAACCACAAATGGATAAAAATGTAATTTTGTTAGATGACAAAACAAAATATTCACGACTGAACTTTTACAGCGTGTTACGATTTTTCTCCGGTAATTCTGAATTGTATATTTATTTTCATTTTTTTTTATTACCTACCCATATATTATCACGATTTTGATTTATTTTAATAGGAAATTCTTTTTGTGGAAATTTCTACAATTATTATTCAATATTATTTAAACAGACAGATAATTATAAAATTGAAAAAAGATTACAATTTGGTATAATGTATATAGGTAACTATTCCATATTTCTATCATGAGATAAAAAAAAAAAATACTGTTTTTCTTCTAGGCAGAAGTACGTGTGTATGTTGTATCATGTAACACCCCTGCGGGAAATGAAGGGTCGATTGATCCAAACTTGTAATTCTGAGATATATGATTGGGGGCACGTCACGAAACTGGTGTAACCCAGATTGTGGTGTGCCAAAAAGTGTTAATTTTGATGAAATGACCAATCACGTGACTATAATAATGATGACAAACATTGACTGGTTGGCACCAGATATATCATGTAACTGGTGAAAAAGTAACATAACATCAAAATGTACTTAAGAAACTAGGGTCGTTGCAGTTGAACTTGCTAGTGGTCATTGAACTGGTTCAAACCGTTAGCAGTGGATGAAAACATGGCAATTAGTGCCAAAGGATGCAGTCCCTTGACTGCTACAAAGCGGACATATCACTGAAGGAATTTTATCTGTACCGACTTGGTGACAGTAGAAATGAAGACGTAACACACCACTGGTTTAAAAAAACTGAATACGGAACTGTTTAGATAGTGACCAGGGTTGCCAGATATTGCGATTTATCGCCAAAAGTCGCGATATTAAAACTCGTTTGGAAAGTTAATTTTTGAAATGCCGGCTGGCGATATTTCTAGTGAATGGCGATTTTACACATAAAATATCGCACCAGAATATGATTTTTTGCACAACTTATTCAAAAACTTGAAGCAGTTTACAAGAATATAAATAAAAATTTCAAAATATCTGCATATTGGTTTCGAAATATCTTGTTTAGATATTTTACTAGATATTTGGTAAAGATTTTTTTACAAGTAATGGGCGATTTGCAAGAATTTATTTTTTGTACGAAAATTGCGCTTAATATGTGACTAGTCACGTCACCTCCTATGACAAACCCATGTTAAAAGTACCGGTCACTTTTATATAACAGAACCGAAACTATGATAGGTTCATACACACAAAGTTCTAGTCACGTGACCATACCAGTGACTGGTCCATTTCCCGCAGGGATACTGCGCTCTGAAATTGAATCTCAATTTATTGCCTTATGAGATATTATATTTTGTCTTTTTTTTCATATTCATGTATATGATTTATAATTCTGGTAATTATTCCCACCAAATAGAAAAGAAAAAAATACCAAATGATTGTAATTTTCGGTATATTATTTACCACATGTTTGCAAAGAATTGGCTCTTGTAAATTTTTTTCTTCGATATAAAATCAATCAAAAGTATTAAGTGGTACAGTAAACAGCAATATTAAAATTTTTTATCACCCATGTGAAAGTTGATTCGTATATGAACATATATGATCATATATGGGCTTTTATATGATCATATATGGGAATAGCTGGCCATATATGTCCATATATAGTTCAATATATGACCATATATGGTCTCATATATGACCATATATGTTCGGATCCGAAATTTTGAGGGTATATGGTCATATATGAACATATATGATCATATATGAGCATATATGGATCATATATGTGCATATATGAACATATACCCTCAAATTTCGGATCCGAACATATGTGGAAATATATGAGATCATATATGGTCATATATCGAGCCATATATGAACATATATGACCAGCTATACCCATATATGATCATATACAATCCCATATATGATCATATATGTTCATATACGATTAGGGTTGCCATTCGTACTGTTTTAAACAGTACATGTACTGTTTTTTGAAAAATGTACTGTTTTATTCACAACACCTAAAACAGTACGCAAATGTACTGTTTTTTTGGATTTGTACTGTTTTTGTACTGTTTTTTTGTATATTTTACATATTTTCATATAAACAATTTTTTTTGCGTGTACAAAGAATATATATTTTTTAACCATGTTTTTTTCGTGTGTACAATAGTTTTTTATATAAATTTTTTGAATCTCCCTGTATTAATTCCACTTCGTTTCTTTGTACATATATAAGTTTGGTTTGTTTACTTTTCAAGCAATGGATGTTTGTAAACACAATTTTTTTTATGACACTGCCAAATGCAAAAAAGTAATGGAGTCCAAACTAATAATTTTAGTCAATTTGACGAAATTTAGTCAATTTGATGATATTTAGTCAATTTTACTTCTTTAGAGGATGTAAACTTGACGAAATTTTGTTGATTTGAATAGAATTTGTTAAATCTTAAAAAAAATTGACAAAATGTCGTTAAAGATCTACAAAATTTTTTTTGTTGATTTTACGTACGCTATTTCGTTCGGTGTATTAACTTATTTTAAGTAAATATGTGATGTATTGAAGTAAAAGTTATGTTAACAATAAATACAAAAATGTACTGTTTTTTTTTGAAAAGTACTGTTTTTTTTTTCATCAATGTACTTTTTTTTCACTTTTCAAATATGGCAACCCTATATACGATCCCTTTTTCACCTGGACAGTGCTTATTAAATGAAAGTTTTAAGTGACAAAATTTGAATGTCAAATCAAAGTCATTTTAAAGTCATTCAGACAATTAATTGGTGACAAGTTTCCTGAACCTTATACATCCAAGTTAGCATCGTTCCTTTCGAACACCATTGGCCATCGAGGTAACCTCAGTTCCACTAGGGGATATTGCGTCATACTTTTAATCGAAATCACGCATTGCTGAGTAACCTGTTGGAGTGAAATTATATGCCCATAATATACTATTTTTCCTGGAGCCCCTTTGCTACGGGAAGTAAATTTGTGGATTTCCAGAAAGGTGTCAAGAAAATTTAATTTTCAATTGATGAAATATCTGTTAACGCAATTTGGGACCACTTGCCTAAAACAAGCCATAAACTCGAGAATTGGTAATGTACAGTTATTCTTCAAGATCTCCAATCGGAACCGAATACCAGAAATTTATGGAATATAATCAACATTTTTTTTTTTAACGATTGGCCTTAGCTAATATTAAAAATCATATTTAATTAATTACGTAAAAGTGAAATTTGATTATCAAGGTCTATATGACCTTTATACAACCTTTAAATTTTATGACAAAGGTTAATAGAAAAATTGAGAATTCAAGATCTCGTAAACTTCGCCTCTACTTGGTTTAATTTAACCACGTTTTATTTAAATTCATAAATTTATTAAAACGAAAATATGAGTAAAATCTAAGTAATTTTTTTTTGCTATTAAATTCTTAACGAAATATGTTGGTAATTTTTTTCAATATTTTGAAAATTAAATTAAAATTGTACTAAATTAAAACTGAAAGCTCAAATTCTTTACTTTACCAATTTTTCCTAAATTATTAATTCAATGAGTCTAAAATCAATCAAGTTATTTTCATATTTCAATTAATTATATTACCTTTAAGTTAATAGTTACAAAATTTACTACAATTCATAATGAAATTGTAATTAATAATTAATAATTAAAAATTTAAATAAATTATTATGAAAAACCAAAACAAAAAATTATAATTTAAGCTTTCAAAACGTTATCAATAAACTTCAAATTACTTAGTATTCATAATATTCCAAAACAATTAATTGAATTTTTTTTTGTTTTGAATAATATCAAATGAATTTAGAAAATAAGCACAGCAAAAATATCTTAATTAGGCTTTAATTAAAATTAAAACCTCATTTATGTATTATTGATATATTTTTTTTTTCAACAACTTATTTTCTTATTACTGAACTATATTATATATATATATATATATATATATATATATATATATATATTCAATTATATTAAAATGAATTATTTTGTTACACAGTGTATTATAATATTTACAATTTATGTTTAGTAGTCATTATTAACAAATCATTAAGCTCTTTCTTTTTTTTTGCAAACAAAATTTAGATCAACATACATACATACATTCCATGCTGGGCCCATCAATTGGAACATCGTAAAACATAAGTACCTACATTTTTTTTTTTCTTCAAGCTACGATTAGTGAGTAAGGATCTACTAAACATTATTTTATTTTATTATTCTCTTTTTCATTATGTTTTAAGTCAGTCCGATTTCATTAAGTTCCCCACTTGTAACGTTAACACAAAATTATATGAAATTTTGCAGTTTCTCTATTTAGTTTAGTATTATTGAAACATTCTTTAAGTAATGTTCTTTTTATAATTAGTGTTAGGCTTAGAATTCTCTTAATTTTAAAAATGTTTATTAATAAAATTCTCTTTGAGTTATACGTAATTGAAACAACGAAATTCTAAATTTTCAATTATAAGGGAATGACAGCCACAATAATATGTGAGTCTACGTAAGTATAAATAGTCATGTCATATAAGGGACAGTTTTAAACATGGGTATTCTTTCTAGTAGTATGGAGATGAGAAAGCTTTTGGTCTTAATTGCTTTTTTTGATGGGCAAGCAAAATGTCTTAATTGTTTTTTTTTGCATGCCCATAGTGTAACGTTTGTTGTTATAGAGGCGAAAGCTGGATCGCCATGTAATAAATTATAAGGCGAGTTCTTAGTCTGTTTAAAAACTGTTTTTTTTATCTATTTTGTCCCTGCTTATAAAGCTAACATGTGAATAAATCTTAACCTAGATTCTGAGTCACTTTCTAAAGTTACTCAAATAACTTAAAATTATTATACTTGAGTCTATATCAGTACGATTTAGTGTATTGTGCATGACACATATGTTTCATATGTGCAATATGATGGGTTGCACTCGATCGTACTTTACAATAGTGTTAAGGTAGTGGTAGAATGAGTGGATAAACTACACCCCACCCTTAAGAGAAAATTTTAGGATTTAAATTAATAATAATTGTAGTATTAATAGTAATAATTTTGTTAAAATATATCAGTTTTGTATTTGTTACTTATTGTTCTAGAAATGTTTTAATTTTAATACTAAAATATTACTAATAATATACATAATTTTTTTGTATTTTGTAGTTCCTTATATAACTTTGTTTTTATTAATGATAAGTTTTTTATTATTCATTAGTTCTTAATGCTATATAGGGTTTTAATTGATTATTATGTATTTCTTTTTCTTTTCCATTGTAATCTATGATTGTATTTACACCATTATTCCTAACTATTTTGTAAGGTCCTTTATATGGACTTTGGTTCTTTTTCTTATTTTCTACTTTGACTAAAACTAAGTCTCTTATTTTTAAGTTTAATTTATTGTTGTATCTATTTTCTAATATTCTTTTCTCTTTTGTTCTAATTGTTAATTCTTTAGCTCTGTCTAAAGAATATTGTAATTTACGTTTTAGCTCTGTGGCATAATCATCGTAATTATATAGTTTAGTTTCTTTTGTGTCATATATTTCAGATGGCAAACATGGTAGTCTTCCAGATACAAGTTCAAATGGCGTGTAGCCAGTGTCTATATGGGGTGCCGTGTTGTAGGCAAAAGTAAAATATGGAATCCATTTATCCCATTCATAATCAGTTGCTGATGTTAGCAAGAATTCATTTAAGACTCTATGATTTCTTTCTAATGACCCAATTGTCTCATGGTGGTAAGGTGTCGAAAAGGTCTGTTTAATTTCAAGTAGTGAACATATATTACGCAAAAGTTCGTTTGCAAATTCTGTACCGTTGTCTGATTTCAGTACTTTGCATTTACCAAATTTTAGAATTAGGTGTTCAACTATTGTTTTTGCGGTTGTTAGTGCATCTTTCGTCGCCATGGGGTGTGCAATAACGAATTTTGTTAGTTCGCATTGTATGGTCAAAATATATCTGTATTCATTCGAAATTCGAAGAGGTCCTACTGTGTCAATTGATACTATTTCGAAACTGTTACTTGGAGTGTTTGTCAATGTAAGTGGTTCCTTAATGTGTTTAGTTTGCTTGTTCTTGTTGCATTTGTCACAATATATTACAAATTGCTTTACCATCTTATTCATGTTTTTCCAAATGTAGCGTTGTTTTAGTTTTATAATTGTCTTTCTTATTCCCAAGTGCCCTGCATGTGTGGCATTGTGGAATTCGTCGATTAGTTTGTATTTTAGAATTTCTTCTGTGATTCTTTTGGGCTTATTATATATTAATATTTTTAGTTGAGGATACTTGTTATTTATTTTCATCTTTGCATATGCTTCTATCAATTAATTTTTACTGTAATTTTCAAATATTTTATCTTCACTTGCAAGTGCTAATTCTTTTATATTCTCTTTATTCATTTTTGATATCAGTTTCTTCAGTATCGAATCTAGTTTCGCTGAATTTTCACTGTATCTTGCTAGCTTTGTATTATTTATGATTTGGGTACGTAATTTCTTCTTAGTCAAAACTGGTTTTGATGAATTATCGTTACGACCTATGTGCACAATATTATTTTCAATAAATATATCTTTTTCATTTATTTCTTCAATTGTATTAAACTGCAGTTTCTTCATATTTTTTATATCATTAACGGATATGCATTCCCATATTTGAAGTTGATCAGACTTCTGAGAATCACATTTCTCCATGTCGTTCTTTTCTATACGTCTTTTATTCTTGTTTACCTCATTTTCATTGCGTTTCTTATTGTTCATTGCCCTTGTTATAATTTATGTTCTTTTTTCTTTATCGACTTTTTCCAACGGTATCATCTGTTTTAGTATGTCTGAGTTTATTTCAATTCTGGACAATGCGTCCGCATTGGTATTTATTTTCCCTTTTTTATATATTATTGTAAAGTCGTAGTCGCTTAAATCTAGTCTGATCCTTGTCATTTTTGATGATGGATTTTTGTGTGAGAACAGAGAGATTAATGGTCTGTGGTCTGTTACTACTATGAATTTACGTCCGTACAAGTATGGCCTAAAAAATTAATAATCCAATGGATTGCTAAAAGTTCTTTTTCGATTATTGGTTTATTTATGTCATGTTTTTGTAAAGATTTACTTGCGTATGAAATAGGTAAATCTTGACCTATATCGCCTTGTGATAATACAGCACCTAACGCGTAGTTTGAAGCGTCAGTTGTTAAAATGAATGGTTTTTCAAAATCAGGGTATTGTAAAATTTGTTTTTTAGCTCTTCAAAAGCGTGTTGGCATTGTTCAGTCCATATTAATTTTGTTGATTTCTTTAGTAATGTATTTAGGTCTTTGGCTATATCTGCAAAATTGGGTATAAATTTTCTGTAATAGTTGCAGAATGCAACGAATAGTCTTACCTCGTCAGCGTTAGTTGGTATTGGATAATTTTTTATTGTTTCGTATTTAGATGGGTCTGTCTTTACACCATCTTTTGTAATCAGGTGTCCTAAGTAAACTACTTCTGGTCTTAGAAAACAACATTTCTTTGGATTAAGTTTTAAATTATATTTTTGTAGTCTGTCTAATACCTTTATTAAATTTTGGTTGTGGTGATTTAAACTACATCCATAAACAATTATGTCGTCTACATAGAGAAATGCTTCTGATTCTAGTCCTGAGAGTGCTATTGTAAGCATTCTTTGAAAGCTGAAATTTTTAATCCGAAAGGGAGAAATTTTATTCCGAAAGGGAGTCTTTTGAATTGGTAATGACCTTGTGATGTCGAAAAGGCTGTAAGCGGTCTAGCATTTTTGTTAAGCTTGATTTGATGGAATGAGCTAGTCATGTCAAGTGTAGAAAACCATTTGGCTCTACCAAGTTTGTCTAGAATATCCTCTAATCTAGTTAGGGGAAATTTGTCATTGACAATTTTTATCGTTTAGTTTTCTAAAGTCTACTACAAGTCTCCATTTCTTTTTATCTTCCACATTTTTCGTTGGTACTAGAAGGAGTGGAGCATTGTATGGACTAACGGATGGTTCTATTATGTCGTCATCCAGCATATGCTGTACTTGTTCGTTTATTATGTTTGTATGTGAGTGCGGTAGTTTTTTATATACACTGGTGTATTGTCTAAGGTAGTGATTGTTTGGTCATAAAAATTGTTTTACTGTTAATTTTTCATTTTCAAGGTGAAAAATATTTTGATATTTACGAAAAATGTTTATTAATTCTGTTTTTGCATAGTCGTCATTATTATTTAATTGTAGTTCATTCAGTATTTGTTCAAAACGTTTGGGGTTAATGTCTTTATTGTAACCTAATATGTCATAGTTTTTTAGTGAGTCAGTTTGGAGTTAAATGCCTTTTAAGTTTATTTCTTTGTTTGTTGTGTTTAAAATTTTTATGTGTAATTTAGGTGCTATTAAATTACTTAAAATACTCCTGGTTTAATTTCATTATTAAAAATTATGCTATCTTCGCTAATGTTTAGTTTTAATGCTTGTATTATTTCTGTTCTTGGTGGTATTTTTATTTGTAATGACGTAAGAACTTTTGTTTGCAATGGAATAGCTATGGTAGTATTGTTTATGAATAATGATATTGTGAAAGTTTCATAGTCTATCTTACAGAGATATTTTTTAAAAAAGCCCCTTCCTATTATTCCGTCTGTTTCTATTGGAAAGTTGTCAACTACAAGATGAAATTTGTGTTTGCATTTCTGATCTGTGAATGAAAGTTCCAGTCCAATTGTCCCTAGTGAGTGTATTTCTTCAGTAGTAATACCTGTTAATTTACATCTATTCTCTTTATTAATTGGTTCATCTTCAAGGTTTGTTCGAATACGACATAGTGATATGTCGGAACCTGTGTCGACAAGAAATGTTAATTGTTCATTTTTGTATTTAGCGATTATGAAATTTGTATTATTGTTGCAAACTTTATATACTTTTAATTTTGGCTGTCCGGAATATCCGTATATTCCGAGCCTACCTCGTTTCCCTCATATTTATTGTACGTATATATCTTCTATTTGTGTTGGTTTGATTTCTTCTATCGTAGTTATTGTTATCGACGGATCTTTGCCGATCATTGTTGTTGTTTGTGTTGTTTCTATTGGGAAAATTATTAGATCTGTCACTGTTAAATTGTTGTTGTTTGAAAATTTATTGGGTCTTTTATTGGTAATATGACTATTTCTATTTTGAAAGTTATTGGATCTGTTATTGTTAAAGTTACTGTTATTCCTATTTGAAAAACTATTGGATCTGTTATTGTTATGTTGTCTGTTAGTATGTCGTGTTTGAATGTGCATTACTGAATTGTTGTTTACCTTATATTCGTTTTCTATTTCTAGCGCAAGTTCTACTGCGTCTTGCAAAGTCTTAGGACGAGCTGCAAATATGGCTGTTTTTAAATTGTCATTGATACCTCTTTTGAAAGAATTTAACGCTAATTTAGCATTCAATCTAATGATAACATTTTTCTCTGGTTCTGATGCGTCTGCGTTTAATTCCTCAATTCCTAACGTATTTAAATTATCTATAATGGTACTGATTCTGTCTTTATATGCACTTACTGATTGTTTTCCTTGGTATATGTTGTTTAACTTTGACTGTAATTCTGGGATAGTTTTTGTATTCTTGTATCTTTGTTTTAAGAGTGTTTTTAAGGTATTGAAATTGTCTGGTTTTGCGTAACTACCTATCGCTGTCCTTACACCTGAGGTCAATTTGGCGTGGTAGACATATTGCAAGAAATCTGTTTTTGCTGCGTCAGTCAGAGTCTTTTCGATTAGTTCTGCTGTTATTAAGAAACTTTCTAGTTCTTCATAATTTCCAGCAAAAATTGGGAGTGCCTTAGAAGTTAATTCTAAACTAAATGCTGCCATTTTGGTGTCTAAACTTTTAGTATTTGGTATTAAATATTCTTTGATTTTTCTATAAATGGTATTAAATTCTGATTTTAATGCTACTATTTCTTTTTCTTCACTTTGTGCTGTCAGAAAATCTTTTCTTATATTGTCTATAGTTTCTAATTTTACTTGTACAGTTTTTTCTGAGTATGTCCTTCCTGGACTTTTCTTTAAATTTGTCAGTATGTCTTTTAATTCTGTTAGATGTTCTTCCATTTATACTTCTGTTATTATAACTTTTGGTTTGTTTAAATATATATGTTTTAAAAAATTTATATACTAAGTATAAGATCAGAGTAATCAGTAATAAGGATATTATTTTTTTTTTAAAGCATTTAAAATATATATTTTTATAAAATTGTTAATTTCTTTTTAACATTTCAAATATAACTTTTATGATATAAGCTACTACTATTAGCATATATATGTTTATGCAATTATAAATTTCCCTATTGGTGTTTTTTTTGTTTTGCTTTAATCATAAATTTTTCTAAACACATTTTTTTTTTTTTTATAATTTGTAGTTAAAATTTTGCATTTTTTTTTTTTTTGAAAATTTTTGTTTATGCAAAGGAAAATTTATATTTACATATATAAAATTTTTTTTATTTAAAGCGTTAAAATGGTGTTATATAATAATATATAATCTTCAATCGTTATTGGTTTAGGACCAATGTTATTGTTTTCTTTTCCCATTATAGGGTAAATTTCAAAAAAATTTTATTATTTTACCGCTTTTCTGCTGCTTTTCTGCTGTTTTTCTGCTGCTTTTCTGCTGCTTTTCTGCTGTTTTCTGCTCCTTTCTGCTGTTTTTCTGCTGTTTTTCTGCTGTTCTTCTGCTGCTTTTCTGCTCTTCCTGTCTTTTGGCCAGACAGGGCACTTCCCTCTCGCAGCTGACAGATCGTTGTGGCTGATCTGTCAGGACTCTTTTTTTCAGTAGGGTGCTATTTTCATTATTAGTACTTCCTTCTAGTCCTTTATACCGATCTTGGGTGCTTAATTTTTCTTTAGCACTCCAAGAGTATTCGGCAGGATCGCCATGTAACGTTTGTTGTTATAGAGGCGAAAGCTGGATCGCCATTTAATAAATTATAAGGCGAGTTCTTAGTCTGTTTAAAAAACTGTTTTTATTTTCTATTTTGTCCCTGCTTATAAAGCTAACATGTGAATAAATCTTAACCTAGATTCTGAGTCACTTTCTGAAGTTACTCAAATAACTAAAATTATTACACTTGAGTCTATATCAGTACGATTGAGTGTATTGTGCATGACACATATGTTTCATATGTGCAATATGATGCGTTGCACTCGATCGTACTTTACAATAGTGTTAAGGTAGTGGTAGAATGAGTGGATACACTACAATAGTGTAAAAGGGTTGATGGGAATGCAGGAGAGTAGTATGGAGATGAGAAAGCATTTGGTCTTAATTGCTTTTTTTTGATGGGCAAGCAAAATGTCTTAATTGTTTTTTTTGTGCATGCCCATAGTGTAAAAGGGTTGATGGGAATGCAGGAGAGTAGTATGGAGATGAGAAAGCATTTGGTATTAATTGCTTTTTGTTGATAGGCAAGCAAAATGCCTTAATTGTTTTTTTTTTGCATGCCAATAGTGTAAAAGGTATTAATTTCTGTGATTGTTGCATACCCATAGTGTTAAAGGGGAGTAATAAAAAGTTTGTGCGTGCTCATAGTGTAAAAGGTATTAATTTCTGTGATTTTTGCATACCCATAGTGTTAAAGGGGGGAGTAATAAAAAGTTTGTGCGTGCTCATAATGTAAAAGGGTGGTAGAGAAAAAAAAAGGCTGACAACCTGAAAATGAACGGCTGAAAATAAGCTAGCCGTCTGAAAATGGAAATTTGCGCTCTCATTATGTAAAATTTGGTTTGATTTAGTTTCTTTATTATTTTTGCATGTTCATTTATACTTTTATCAACGTCATCATTGTTTAGTGTCCGCCTACTGTGTTTGTTTTTTTTTTGTTTTTTTGTTTGTTGTTCACAAAACTTGGTCGTTCTTGACAAAACTTGATCGTTTTCTAATAAATATAGCTTAATTACCAAAAACCCGTTCTTTATATTAAAAAGAAACAATCAATATTGCTGGGGTCCAAAACAATGATTTTCATTATAATTACCCAAAGCATTGTATCTTGCAACAATGTCTAGATCAGAAAACACAAGTAAGCAAATATAAGTAAAATTTTTAAGTTTAGACTTGACCGAATTTCACAAAATTGTGTAGTTTAGAATTATTAATTTTTTTGTTTTTGGCATTTTTGTTTGTTTTTGACAAAACTTGATCGTTTGCATCTAGGGGCTGCTATTTAAAGTACAGATTTCATAATATTTTATTTTAATTTCTTTTTATTTACAACAGCATTTACTTAATTTTTTATTAAATGTATTAAAAATGTACATGTTTCTCGTATAAATTTATGAGAATGTTTACATAATCTGTTCTATATCTATAAGTCACGCAATGACACGTATCAGGTCCTTCACTGCAGGTATCATCAGACCAGGGGCAATCTTTAAAATGCTCTCCATTTACTGAAGAAACCATCTCAACATTCTCATATGAATCACAATATTCAGCACTCTTTAAGAAGAAATATAAATCTTCTAGACTTATGAACTCCTTATATTCATTAACGAAAGCGGTAATTTAAAGTTTAGACTTGATCGAATTTCACAAAATTGTGTAGTTTAGAATTGTTTATTTTCTGTGACAATGCTATGATCGAATTTCACCATAATGTAGTAGAAGTGACTGTATAAATTTTTAGTGATAAGTAATTTTCGTAGAAAATTTAATTCAGTATCTTACACTACATCGAAAAGTGAGTTACTCCAATTGTGAAAAATAAATAAGTGAATTTAAAATAAAACATTTATCCAAAACTAAAAAAGTAAATTTCTTACAAAACAAATAAAAAAAATAATTTGGTTTTGATCCTTAAATTATTACCATCAAAAAGAGTGTTCCTACAATTTTTGTAAAATAAATAAGTGAGTTTAAAAATAAAACATTTATCCAAAACTAAAAAAAAGAAGTAAATTTCTTATAAAACAAATAAAGAAATAATATAAAAAAAAAAATTCCCAAAATGAGTTTTAGAAATGTGTCCTTTAAACAAGAAACAACATTGTGTTGAATATGGGAAGTTTTTCCTTAATGATTCCACGATGAGAGAGCATGAAAGGACTCATGCAACTTCTTCCAATAAGTTATGTGTTCCTTGCAATCTACTAGTTAAACTATAGATTAAACTATGCACAACACTTGCCAACAGTTCAACATCGCAATAACTGCAGCATGAGGACAATCCACCCGAGACTCAATCTGAGAAGCAGTGATTATAGTGAAAGGCTAGCAATTTATATGCTAGAAAACGAGAAGGAGGATATTCTAATGCCTGAAGAATTTTTTGGAAAAGAGGAAGTCATTTTGACAGAATTACTTCAAGATTGTCAAGCTAAACACATAGCATACAAGTTCAATATGGAGCTTGTATGTGATTATGTAAAAATAGCTGATGATGAAATGATGCTAACTACAATTGCCCACATAACAAAAATGATCATGGTGACATTAAGCGATGATTTAAAAACTATTTATGATGAGCAAACTGAAGAAATTCGGAACAAAATGTCTGCATTCCAAGAAAGAGATAGTGCGTGGTCTCTTATAGCCATAAAACTACTTAATATTAATGCTAATGAAGTAAACATTATAAGAGGATCGCAATACATCCCTCTATCAATTGAGTTAGTAAGGAAACAAGCATTAACAAATATTCACAATGAAGATGTCTACTGCTTCAAATGGAGTCTTATTGCCGCACTGTATGATGAAAGGGAATTATCTAATTATGAACAAAAACAATGCTCATCATGCAACATTGCGAACATAGCTACAGACAGAATAGCAGTGAACAATGTGGAATTGAATTTTAGCAATCTAATGTTTCCACTAAGTCTAAAAAACTTGAAAGCCTTTGAAAGACAAAATGTTGATATAAGTGTCAACGTATTCGGATACGAAGAGAAAAGGATAGTCAGACCTTACTATCTAACGAAGGAGGAGAAGCAAAATCACATAAATCTTCTTCTTCTCACGAAGGAATATAGATCCCATTATGTCTTAATTAATGACATTTCAAGGTTAGTTTGATTTAATGTTTTGATAACTATTAAAATTATTTCTAATTCATTTTTTTATTTTTATCTATAGGTTTATTCGCAACAGTTTGACAGGACATCATGGAAGAATATTTGTATCTAATGCGTGCCTTACTTACAAAAATAGCGAGGAACTTTTACTGCAACACAAACCAAAATGTAATAAAATTTGTACTGAATGCCCGAGGAAGCTAATGCCATCATCAAATATTCGAATGTGCATAAAGAAGTAGATGTTCCATTTACAGTTTATGCGGAATTTGAGTCCATTTTAAGAAACATAAATGAAGGGGTTAGTGCTTAAACTACTAAGATCCAAAAGCACATTCCATGTGCATTTAGCTATTTCATAAAATGTAGCTTTGATGAACACTTAGATAGTTTTAAAATTTATTTTGGTGATGATGCGCCTAAAGTTTTTGTTCAGGATTTAGTTCACGATTTAACACATATTTATAAAAATTATATATTTGAAAACGTTGAAATCAAAATGACAGCAGATGATATTAACTTTCATAATACTTCTAACATGTGTCATATTTGCGAAAAGGAAATATTTTTCTCAAAAGTTAAAGACTACTGTCATTTCACAGGCAACTATAGAGGACTTGCTCATAGCGATTGTAATTTAAAATGTATTAAACCTAAATTTATTCCTGTATTTTTTCACAACTTCTCTGCATACGATTGTCATATGTTCTTTAAACATCTAAATACTATTCCAAATAGTTATATGCGTGTAGTTCCTCTCAACAAAGAATTATATATATCGTTATCTTTATATCTACCAGTTTTTGAACATACGACTAAAGAAAAATTTGAAATAAGATTTCTCGATTCTTTCAGATTTATGTCTTCCAGCTTAGATTCTCTAGCAAAAAATCTAAATGCTGATGATTTGTATATTGTCCGCAAAAACTTCGTTGATGAAAATCATTTTAATTTAATTAGGAGAAAGGGTGTTTTTCCATACTCCTATATAGACTCTTTCGAAAGATTTAATGAGACTGAACTAGCCAGTCGAGATAAGGTTTTTAACATTTTAACTGAAGCGGAATGCTCTGAAGAAGACTATGAACATGCTAAAAATGTCTGGAGAGAATTTAGGTGTAATAATCTGTTGGATTACACAAAACTGTATTTAAAAACGGATGTGCTCTTGTTGTCGGACATTTTTCAAAACTTTAGGAAAGTTTGTAAAACTATATATAAATTAGATCCACCCCATTTTTATACCGCCCCAGGTCTTTCAAGGGACGCAATGCTCAAGACGACAAAGAAAGAATTAGAGTTATTCACAGATAAAGATATGTATGTATCTCTTTATACAAAATGGAATAAGGGGGGTCTCGTGCAATGTTCGCAGAGACATGCTAAAGCCAATCATAAGTATATGGATGATTTTGATAGTACAAAACCATCAGAATATTTAGCTTACTTAGTTGCAAATAATTTGTACGGGTGGGCAATGTCCCAGTATCTTCCAACTGGACAGTTTGAGTGGCTCGACGAGAACTCCTTAACAAATTTCGATCCCAATAAAATATCAGATACTTCTCCTATCGGATACATTTTGGAAGTTGATTTAACTTATCCACACTCTCTCCATGAACTTCACAATGACCTTCCTTTTGCCTCCGAGAACAAAATAGTTGGCAAATCAAAATTCAAAAAACTTATTGCAGACTTAACCAATAAATCAAAGTATCTGATTCATTATCGAAACCTTAAGCAATGTCTTGCAAATGGTTTAATTTGTACTAAATATCACAGAGGAATAAAATTTAGTCAATCACCACGGCTTCAGAAATATATAAACTTAAATACAGCCCATAGAGCACAAGCACAAAATGATTTTGAGAAAAATTTCTTTAAACTCCTCAATAATGCCGTCTATGGCAAAACGATGGAGAATGTGGACAAAAGGGTAGATGTTAAAATAGCTCAAAACTGGGAGAGTCAAGATAAAAATCGTAAAGGGGTACGATATTTTGTTTCTCGATCCAATTTTGAAAACATTGCAAAGTTTTCTGATGACTTGTTTGCAGTTCAAATGTCTAGAGTTGATATATTATATGACAAACCCATATAGGGTTTGCCGTACTTGAATTATCTAAATGGAAAATGTACGATTTCCATTATAGGATAATGAAAGGAAAATATAAATAAACTATAACCCTCAATTATATGGACACAGACTCATTTATTTATTCAATTAAAACAGAGGATTTTTATAAGGATATACTTAATGATTTGTTCCATGAATTTGATACCTCTGATTATTCCGCTGATAATCCATATGATATCCCATTAGTAAATAAAAAAATTTTAGGGAAAATGAAAGACGAGAATAACGGAAAAATAATGCTCGAATTTGTTGGTCTTCGTTCAAAAATGTATTCAATTAAAACTATAGACTACAAAGAAATTCGAAAATCAAAGGGAGTGAAAAAGTCAGCTCTAAACAAATATTGTATGTTTGATTATAAAACTGCTTTGTTTGAACGTAAAATTTTTACCGACAATATGTGTTTATTTTTAACTAAATTACATACTATTTTTACAATAGATGTACATAAAATAGTTCTAAGTTATGAAGATGAAAAACGAATAATTTTGAGTTATCAGATTCATACAGTCGCTACACAGTGGGATAAATCACAAAATTTGTGGAAATAATTCGGCCATTTGTTAACTTGTGGTCCGATTGCAATGAAATTTGGAACATACATAAAAGACATAAAATGCAGTTTACGTTTTGATTTTGAACCTTCCAGACCCTTTGGAGGCGGCAAAATGGCTGCCCAAAGTTGGGTACTTTTTTCATAAAAAATTTTGAGTGTTTGCCATTTTTTTGTTTCTCATCCGATTTTCAAAAACTTAACATATTAGTAATCTTCTTGTAAAGATGAACAAAAAAACATGCTTACATGTGTGGGTTACCTCCAATAGTTTCCGAGATATTCCGATTTTAAAATGTGAAATTCCAAATTTTGTCCGACTCAGGTCCAAAGTTTTTCGAATATCGGGAGGAAAATTGGGACCAATTTTCGTTTTAAAATAACGGTTATTTAGCCAATAAAATTCTCGATTGAATAAAAAAAACATTAGTTCAATATCTTGTTTCAGTCAAAAATTACATTAGTTTAAAGTAGAAATTAAAAAAAAAAGTAAATATTGGCGATATTTTCCCCAAAAAGCACCAAACTTCTTATCGCTCCAGACAAATATTTTTCTTCTGAACATATAAAGTATGTATACTTTGCTGGAAGGTCTTTTTGTACAAATGCGAGTTGTTTTAAAAAAAATTTTGATTTTTTTTTTTTTTTTTTTTTTTTTTTTATTTCCCAATAAATATTACACCTGTCTACAATTGACAATAAGTAATTTTTCTTAGTTGTTGGGTTAATAAATTATCCTAAATCAGTATTTCTGATAATTATGTTTTTTACAAATAGTATAGATCAATTAAGCGAAAAGTAAATAATAAATAACGATTATAATACATTTTCACATCAAATGAAGCGAGCTGATAGTCCCGTGGGGGTGAATCGTTTAAGTCTTCTGGGTAACGTAGCCTCCTTCATAGGCAGTTGTCTTAGTTCAGTGTTTGAGTGAGTAGTGAGGCGGTTTGAGTGTTTAAAGCTGTGGGTTTGAATAACTTCCTTAACGGTTTTAATGTTTAGATCGCGATGAAGGTCCTCATCTGAGATATACCATTCTGCATTTACAATAGTTCTTAGAATTTTGGACTGCATACGCTGAATAATTTTGATGTTTGAGTTGCTTGCAGTTCCCCATATTTCCACTCCGTACTTCCAAATGGGAGATATTATTGTTTTGTAGATAAGCAATTTGTTTTGAATTGATAGTTTTGACTCTCTACCTAGTAGCCAGTATAATTGCCTGAATTTGTTTTTTAATTCATTTCTCTTTTGGATGATGTGATCTTTAAAAATTAGTTTTGCGTCTAGCACCATGCCAAGATATTTCGCTTTATTGTTCAGTGGTATGGGAGAGTTATTAATTTGAATTGGTTGGTGAGCAGCGGCCTTTCTATTTGTGTAAATAACTAGAGTTGTTTTATCACTGTTGACCTGAATTCCCCAGGTTTGGAACCAGCTTAGTATGTTGTTTAGTAATACTTGAAGATTTGTTATAGCCGCACTGATATTTGGGTTGGCTGATAGAAGCACCGTGTCGTCGGCGAATGTTGCAATCATATCGTGGCTTGCGCGAGGAGTTGGAATATCGGCAGTGAACAAAGATAGAGTAGAGGGCCTAGGACGCTTCCCTGGGGAACTCCAGCTTGCATTGGCATTATGTTGGAACACTGGTCTTTGTATTTTACATAAAATTTTCTGTTTTCTAGGTAGCTCCGTAGGATAAGAAAAAAGTTTGGTGGTAGTAGATTTTCTAGTTTATGTAAGAGTCCTGTTAGCCACACGCTGTCAAATGCCTTGGCCACGTCAAGGTAAGTACCCACACAGAAGTTCTTTTTATCGATGTCAGTTGAGATTTTATTTGTTACTCGGTGTAGCAGACTTATTGGTCTATATGAAGTTGCCTTTGTTGCATCTTTGTTGGGCTTAGGGATTGCTATTACTTCTGCAACTTTCCATACATTAGGAAAGTATTTGATGTTTATGAGTACGTTGAATATATTTCTTATATAGATCAATGCTTTTCTTGGCAGTTCTTTTAGGAGTTTTCCCGTAATTTGGTCATAACCCGGAGACTTCTTGTTGTTATACTTGTTTTAATTGTCTTTTCGATCTCATTTATTGTAATTTTTTTAATTTGACAGTGTTGATTGTTGGAAATATTTGGCAGTAATATAGCATTTTCGTCCATTGGATTAGTGAAGGTTCTACAGAAATGTTCAGCGAGTACACTTGCTTTATCTGAATTGGTCCGTGCCCAAGAGAGATCCGCTTTTTGTATAGGTGGGTTATGAGTGATTGCATTATTAATTTTCTTTGTGGCTTTGAATAAAGAGTAGTTTGATGCGGATGAAGAATCTAAGTTTTTAAGATATCTTTCAAGTTTATCTTCCTTGTCTTTCTTGAGTAGGTCTTTAAGCTCCTTTGTTAATTTATTGAGAAGAGTTTTATCGTGTGGTGACCTATTTGTTTGCCATTTCTTTCTTAATTTTCTTTTTAAATTAATTTTATCTTTAATATGTGATGAAATGCTATATTTGTTCATACTTTGTTTAACTATTGGAGTAGAATTATCTGCCGCAAAGATAATTGTATTATTTAGATAAGCTAACGAAGTATCAACTTCATCTTTAGTTTTTAGCGATACGTTTGTGGAGAGTTTCGTTTCCAAGATTTCTCTGAAGCAATCCCAGTCTGTTTTCTTGTTATATATGTATTTTGTGTGTGATTGAAGCAAAACATTAGATTGGTAATTTAGTATAATCGGCGAGTGGTCAGAAGATAGTTCAAAACATGATTCTATTTTAAGATTTCCATGGTTTATGTTTTTAGTGATAAAAAAGTCTATAAGATCCGGTTTTCTACTTACATTAGTTGGCCAGTAGGTAGGTTCTCCAGAGCTTAGGAAGTTGCTTTTATATTCACGTATTGCTTCAAGAAGTTGTTTACCTTTTGGTAGGGTTAACCTAGAACCCCAGATAGTGTTTTTTGGAGTTAAAGTCTCCGCCAGCAATAAACCTGTGGCCGAGAGATTTTAAGTATTCAAGGTATTCGAGACGAGTATTATTGTGTTTAGGTGGGCAGTAAGCGGCAGATATTACCAGGGGGCCATGAATATCTTCGATTTGTACAGAGGTTGCTTGGATACAGTCTTTTCTGCATTTTTTGGATTTCGGTGCATTGTATGTTCTTTCGTATTATTATAGCGGTACCTCCATGAGCTGTATTATCGGGGTGATTTGTATATCAATTTTAACTCAAAGTTAAAATTTGTGCACGCCTCCAATTGGGTAGTGGAAACCGGTTTTATATACTCCAACAGATACCTAATGTAGTGTGTAAGTTATTTCCAATCCCCGCTTTAAATGACGACATGGCAGCAAAAAACGAAAAAAATCCCATTTTTGGAAATTTTTTTTTTATTTTTAGGAATTGTGGGATTGTTTTCAGAAAATCATAAATTCGGACATTTGTTTCAATTTGTTGATCTTAAAGTCTAGTTAATCCAAAAAATCATTGGATTATGTCTATTAATAACTATTTTATTGAATAGTGAAAATTTTCATTTAAGCAAAAACTGAAATTTTTACTTTCATATTTGGATTACCAAAGTTTTTGTTTTACCAAGATGGCTAAATTCAACCTTTTTTAAAAAAATCGCAATCTACAGGAGTAGTACAGATATGCGGATTCAGCGCCAACTAAAAAATGCGAAAGATAGATTTTTGAGGAAGATAAATTTTGGTGAAAAATAAAAAATTTTTTAGCCTTATGGAAAAAATACATTGCATTTTTAAAACTTTTTTAGCCTTATGGAAAAAATACATTGCATTTTTAAAACTTTTTTAGCCTTATGGAAAAAATACATACACTTATTTATATATCAAGTTGCATTTAAATATTTTTGTTTTTATCTTTGCTAGCGGATATACATACAAACATACATATATACGTACAGACATTTAACCTTATGAAAAAAAAATACATACACTTAATATAGAGGTACTTATATATCAAGTTACATTTAAATATTTTTGTTTTTTATCTTTGCTAGTGGATTATACATACAAACATACATATATACGTACAGACATTTAGTTTTTTCTTTCATAAATTAGGTGTTTTGTTGTCAAGATCACTGACTTTTTTTTTTTTGTTGTCAAGATCACTGACTTTTTATTTCATGTTGAGTATGGTCAAGAGTAATTGATTAAAAAAAAATGTATTGAGAAAGAAAATATTGATTTTGAGTGATTTTAAATTTTATATGATTAAAAAAAAAATTATATATAAAAGGAAAATTTTATACTAAAGACTTTATTTATAAAATTCATCAGGTGAAATAAACATACAAAGTTGTTCTTCAATTTTTAATAAACTTTTCCGCTCTATTCACAATACTTAAAATGGTATGATAAAAAATTATCTTTTATGTTTTTATATTTCTATTTAATTTTATGCTTTTTTCTTTTTTTATTTATAGAATTATCAGGAAATCATTAATGTTGGTTTGGGAATCAAACCTGAATATGTAAAAATTGATGATTTGTTGCAAAACGAAGAATTTCAAATATCTAAATTTGAATGGAAGGATAGCAATTATGGATCCAAAGTTGTTGTGTATTTGGAAAATAACACATGGTTTTATTTACCAGCAAGAATGAGTAAAGCCCTAACCAATCAAGACCCTTATTTAACCATGATGAATGATAAGAAATGGATAATTACACCTAACGGATTAGCTATTTTCGAATTAAAATATGATTAAATTTTTATATTTAATATGTTTTATTATTATTCATACTTTCTTAAAAATTATTAAAGGCATTATTTAATCTTAAAAATTCTTTAAACAGATTTTAAAATTGTTAAAAGATATATTTTAGCATTTATAACATTATACATGTAACATTATAATTTTAATTAAATCTAAACACAAATAAAGAAAAACACAATTTTTATATTTTATATAAAAATAATTTAGATGGCTAAATTCAACCTTTTTTAAAAAAATCGAAATCTACAGGAGTAGTACAGATATGCGGATTCAGCGCCAACTAAAAAATGCGAAAGATAGATTTTTGAGGAAGATAAATTTTGGTGAAAAATAAAAAAATTTTTTAGCCTTATGGAAAAAATACATTGCATTTTTAAAACTTTTTTAGCCTTATGGAAAAACTACATTGCATTTTTAAAACTTTTTTAGCCTTATGGAAAAAATACATACACTTATTTATATATCAAGTTGCATTTAAATATTTTTGTTTTTATCTTTGCTAGCGGATATACATACAAACATACATATATACGTACAGACATTTAGCCTTATGAAAAAAAAATACATACACTTAATATAGAGGTACTTATATATCAAGTTACATTTAAATATTTTTGTTTTTTATCTTTGCTAGTGGATATACATACAAACATACATATATACGTACAGACATTTAGTTTTTTCTTTCATAAATTAGGTGTTTTGTTGTCAAGATCACTGACTTTTTTTTTTTGTTGTCAAGATCACTGACTTTTTATTTCATGTTGAGTATGGTCAAGAGTAATTGATTAAAAAAAAAAAATGTATTGAGAAAGAAAATATTGATTTTGAGTGATTTTAAATTTTATATGATTAAAAAAAAAAATTATATATAAAAGGAAAATTTTATACTAAAGACTTTATTTATAAAATTCATCAGGTGAAATAAACATACAAAGTTGTTCTTCAATTTTTAATAAACTTTTCCGCTCTATTCACAATACTTAAAATGGTATGATAAAAAATTATCTTTTATGTTTTTATATTTCTATTTAATTTTATGCTTTTTTTCTTTTTTTATTTATAGAATTATCAGGAAATCATTAATGTTGGTTTGGGAATCAAACCTGAATATGTAAAAATTGATGATTTGTTGCAAAACGAAGAATTTCAAATACCTAAATTTGAATGGAAGCATAGTAATTATGGATCCAAAGTTGCTGTGTATTTGGAAAATAACACATGGTTTTATTTACCAGCAAGAATGAGTAAAGCCCTAACCAATCAAGACCCTTATTTAACCATGATGAATGATAAGAAATGGATAATTACATTTAAAGGGCGAATTGCACCTAACGGATTAGCTATTTTCGAATTAAAATATGATTAAATTTTTATATTTTATATGTTATATTATTATTCATACTTTCTTAAAAATTATTAAAGGCATTATTTAATCTTAAAAATTCTTTAAACAGATTTTAAAATTGTTAAAAGATATATTTTAGCATTTATAACATTATACATGTAACATTATAATTTTAATTAAATCTAAACACAAATAAAGAAAAACACAATTTTTATATTTTATATAAAAAATAATTAGAGTTTTATTAATTTCATATTGCATAACCGGATGTAAGGTAGACAGACATACTATTAATAAAAAAAATAGAATTGAAAATGCAAGTAAGCAATTTCAATTCTATATTTTTATTTTATTCAATTTTTTGGTTTTTTTATTTTGTAAGCACATTGACTTTTTAAAACTTCAATCATAATAAATATTAAAGAAGACATGTGTTTACTAAATAGGGTTCGTTTTACCCTACGCCATGCATACAAAATTATTTTTCACAATTGAAATAAATATTAGTATAGGGTAAACCAAATTAACTGTAAATGTTTACTTATACTACAGCTCTAATTTTTTACTATGTCAGCAAAATTTTAAGTAACTCTTTCAAGGTACAGTGGAAGATTTTAATAGTGAACTAATTGGGTGTAATTATTAGTAAATAATAATTAATTGTTAATTGTACAAATCCAAGAAGATTTTACTGTGTATAATATGATCCTCGTTTAATCCAGGTTTATATATATATATATATATATATATATATATATATATATATATATATATATATATATTGAAAGTAGAAATAATGAGGTGTTTTGTAAACCTTATGTGAACTAGAACTTTAGTTATAAAAATGGCCCCAAGAGTACCATGCGAGTTATGTGGTCGTAGTTTCACTACAAAAGGAAACTTAAAACGACACATAATGAGGATTCATAACTTTTCGTACAGAAAAGCTAAATCCTTTCAAGGTAAGTTAAAAATCACATTTTAATTATTTAATGTTTTAATTAATTAATTAATTGAATAATTTTATGTATTTATTTTTTCTCTAGATCAACCACAACCTGAAGAACCGGAACAAGCACAAGCACAACCTGAAGAAGCACAACCACAACCTGAAGAACCGGAACAAGCACAAGCACAACCTGAAGAAGCACAACCACAACCTGAAGAACCGGAACAACCACAAGCACAACCTGGCGAACCAGAACCACAACCTGAAGAACCGGAACAATCACAAGCACAACCTGAAGAACCAGAACCACAACCTGAAGAACCGGAACAACCACAACCACAACCGGAAGAACCACAGCCGGTAGAATATTTAATACAGGAGGTAATAATTTTACCTCCAATAAATATTCCTGAATATATGGATTTGCATGAGGATGGTCAGGATAGTGTTCTGATTAATGCCCTTGATGGGTATGAACGGAGTGTTCATACCCATAATGAGATAATAGAAAATGATAGAATAGAAAATGATCTATCATTGCATCTAAATGATGGACATGATAATTTATTTTTATCTATTGAATAAGTTTATTATAATAGAAATAAAAGATTTTTATATTGTTTTATTATATTCTTTTTTTATTACTAAAATTTTATTAAACAAATTATAACTTAAAAATATTTTTAAACATAGTTACTATTAGTAAATCATTTAAAACTAAATTTGAATAATTAAAAAGATTTAAAAATTTTTTAAAAGATATATTTTTACATCTTAAATATATAAAAATACAACAATAAAGACCACATGAAACTGAAAAATTACTTTGAACTCGTTTTTGATTAAATATATATGATTTCGAATTTCTGTTTAAAAATGTTACAAAAGGGGTGATGGGTAATTGACCAACGGGGCAAAAATATTCGGCAGGTTTGTTTTTCGGGAAATAAATAACAACCCAATGCTCTCCTGGTTTATAAGATGGATCGGTGTTAGCGATATAGAATGATTTGTTTACAACATTTTTTGGTAGCTTATCACTAGCATAAACACCTTTGAATTTGTTTTTAGCTAGATCAATAGAATTCATAATCTGTAAGATCTTGATTGAGTTCATAGTGTTTGAACAATTGTACGAGACTTGTCAATTTCAATAAAACTATCAAATTCACAATATACAAGACAAGTAATGGCTTCAGAAATAGGTTTTCCAAAACGACCTTCAATACGAATAGTTCCTTGGTTTATCAGATTCCCACAATGAGAATTATTGCTGTGATCGGGAGTTAAATCAAAAGCTAATAAAAAGAATCCGTTATCAAAAAGTTCTTTTGTTATCTGATGTCCTTTATCAAAATGATGTATTCCGGTTCCTTTAAATAGTGTTTGATATCCACGTGTGCTTATCACACCACCATTATTATAATTAAATTCAATTGGTTGGGCCGGGTATTGCACTCCATTAACTACTAGATTAAATCGTTGTAAATTAAAGTGCTGGAAATTAAAGGGATTTTCATGTCGATCACCTGTGTATGCCTTGTTAGTTACCATACCAAACATTAAAAAATTAGGTAGTTGACCAAGAACAACATTGTCTAGAATTAATGAATGATTACCAGGATGTATAGTAAACGTTTTCATTTCTACTCGTTTATAAGGGTAAATAGCATTTTTCGATTGTAATACATTATGATGAGCCATTAAGATGTTATTGTTTATTGTCAAATGATTTAGATATAAATTAGCTTGATGAATTTTAATATTGGATTCATTTTTAGTTACATTTTCTAAAATATAAAATTCTGGTTTTTCCAAGTTTAATGTTACTTTAATATCAACATTATTAAGCAGGTATTTATGTTGATTAAATACATCTGCATGAAGTTTTCCTAAAAGTTCAACTTTTTTACCATCCTTGAATAATTTTTTCCGTTTGTCCAATCCAGGATTTTCTTTTTCAACTAATGAATTAATTTTATTTGTATCAACGGACCATCCACATGATTCAAGATGTGTGGACCTAGCATCGTTACCATAATTAAGCAATGTCTCCAAATACGCTCTGTAGTGATAGTTATTATCAGGTTGGGTCACATTTTTATTATTTAGATGAACGGTGCAATTTCGAAATAATGAATGAAGCAGATTGTTAACAATACTTCCTTCTCCCTTTAGCTCAACAATAAGTCTAAGATAAATGCTGTTAAGATCTCTATATGTTTCTCCATTTCCTAATGAAACAAATTCAATAGTACTAGAGTTATCTAATGATGCTATAGGGTTGTAAGATATTTCTTCAGTTTTTAAAACACTAGTTTGAATGGGTGGCGATTCAAATAAATCTAATTCGCTTTTCATACATTCTATAAATCCAGACATTTCCAATTTCCAAAAATATCTCTAATGTTCTTTCCTCTACAACGTTTTGATTTAATCTGTGGTTTTTGTTTTAATCGTTTTAGTTTTATACGTTGACCATTACCTCTTTGCATTATTTCTTTCAAATCATTTGCAACTTTTTTTCCTTTATTTAATAAAATCTCTTTAACAGGTTTTGTACCTATTTCATCTAATATTTCTTTTCCTATATCGATTGACTTATTCTTTAAAACATTTAATCCAGTTTTTAAATAGAGGTTTCAAATGCGAAAATAGAGCGGAAAATATTGACCCTATTCCTCGTCCATATTGCACAATTCTAGGTGAATGATAAATTCCACCAATATTATGAACGTTCTTTCCGGATTGATTATTATAATAATTTGTATACAACGCATCCATGGTTATAAATAAAATGATTAATTATTAAAACGTGCAAACGTTTTATATTTTTTTAAAATGTAGTGTACAATAAACGGGTATCGAGTCAATTATATTTAATTTTCGTCCTTCATCATTTCGAATCATAATGGATATATCATTGATATTAAAGGTTTCAATTGGATAATATTCCACTCTATTAAAATTTATGTAATTTTTTAGTGATGAAATAGAGAATATTTTTAAGCATTTAGTTTTATTGTTTCCAACATGTCTTGGTTTAATTATATCGGTATAAACAAAAATTATATCATTTATTTCGGATGATATTATTTTATTAAAATAGTCTGATATATTATCTATTAATCTATTTAATGAGTTTTCTAAAAAATTATTTGTTAACGCTAAAACCGATTCATCTATATTATTGATCGACTCTTTAATAGTTGTATCCTCTGCTTTACTATTTCTATCATTATTGATTTTATTTTCACCATCTTTATGGTTTTTGAAAACATTTGTTTGTTGAGTATTATCAGTATTTAAAGTTGTTTTAATTTGATCGGGAATCTTTGAAGAATTACTGTCCAGAATTATTTTTTGCTATCATTTTGAGATGATTCATTTAAAAGCTTTTTAAATTTATTCTTAATGATATCTTGTTCATCATTATTTAATTTAGCTTTTTTAGGTTTACCAGCATTTAAAAATGACTTTTCTTTATTTAATTTAGCGTTTTCAGGTTTACCAACATCTAAAGATGACTTTTCCAACGTACGTTTAATTTTGTTTTGATTGCTTTTTTTATGTAGATCTTGTAAAGAAAACGATATATTTGATAATCCAACTACCCATTGATCATTGTGTTTGGTGTATTTTTAAAAATATTTGTCGAATCGTTACTTAATAAAGTAACATACATATGGCTGTCTAGTGAATTGGAAGTCATCTTTTAATAAAATGATTATTTAAGTTAATTACATTATCTTTTATACGATTTTAAATTTATATGCTTATATCGTTACTATCAATCCATGAATTATGATTTTTATCGAAACCCAACCATTTAACAAAAAGCTTGTTTCCACTACGCTTTAATATTTTTTCAAATAAATATGTATTTGCAACAGTAGTTTTCATTAATTCATCTTCATAAAATCCACCTTTTATAATATTACCTTGAAGATCTTCTAACTGATATGTTATAGGACTTGTAACAAAAATTTTATTTATTTTAAATACTTCAGATGACCAATTTGGAGTATAACCTTTTTCGAATGTATTTTTATGCTTGCTTATTCGAACCAAATCGTTTATTTTGCATTTTCCCATCTTTAAAGTTTTTAAATTATTGTACACAGTATTTAGTAAAAGTTTTTCAGCTTTCTTATAACTGATTTTGGTGTAATTTTTATAGTTCTATGATATGAAGAATTATAATCTCGCAATAATTTTTCTAGAATATTGATCCATCTATAATTCCCTTGTAAACTGAAACTCTTCCACATTTTATTTTTTAAAGTACGATTAAATCTTTCAACTATTGATGCTTTCATTTTTGAAAAGGTATGATCATGGTTAATGTTTAATTCTTTCATCAGATTTTTAAAATGTAAATTGTAAAATTCTTTTCCTTGATCAGTATGAAGATTTTTTGGTGCTTTATTTTTATTTAACTTAATAATTTCTCGAAATTGCTTCGTAATTTCGATACCAGATTTGGTTTTTACCGGTAATGCATAAGCATACTTTGAAAATACATCAATAGCGGTAAGTAAATATTAATAACCATCATTAAATTTAGCATATGGTATCATTTCTACTAAATCAATTTGCCAAGTATCTAAAATACCTTTTTGAATAAATCTTCGTCGTTTGAAGTTTCTTCTTGCTTGACGATGAAGTTCATTTACAAGAATTTCTTTACTCATATTAACTGATAGTTTGAATCAGTCTAATTCATTCAAATTTAGTTTATGAAAGCAAAAACATGTTGCAACAGTTTATATATCCATTTACAATGATGGTTTGTGGACCTTCTGGTTGCGGAAAGTCTACCTTTATTATAAAATTAATTAACAATCAACATTTAGTATCAAAAAAGTTTGATAGAATTATTTGGTGTTTTGCAGAAAAGAATGCTGTACCATCAATTGATAATGTAGAATTCATAGAAGGGATTCCGGAAAACCTTGAAACGAATGATATGGAATCAACTTTAATAATTTTAGATGATTTAATGCTTGAATCATGTAATAAAAAAGTATGTGAATTGTTTACTAAAGGATCCCATCATAGAAATATATCTGTTATTTTAGTAACACAAAATATTTTTCATAAAGGTGCTTTTTCAAGAGATATTTCTTTAAATTCAAAATATATAGTTATGTTTAAAAATCCGCGAGATAAATTACAATTTCATTGTTTAGCTCGTCAAGTATACCCTGAGAACTCAAGGGCATTGGTTGACGTATATAATAAATGTACACAACATGCTCATGGTTATTTACTAATTGATCTTACTCAACAAATACATAACGCACTTAGATTTAGAACTGACATTTTTAATCAAAATTATTGTTCTATATTTTCACCTATTGATGATGAAATCAAATCTAAAATTACTGAAGGAGAACAAGCATATTCTCTATGTGCTTAAGAAAGCAAACCCAAAATTAAGAAATGCAATTTTAAAACATGTTGATGACATTGTTATTAAAACTTTAAATGAAATTCTATTCAATATTATGAATAAAAATCATAAAATTAACAAATACGTTTTTGAAAAAATAAAACCATATAAAAACACAATAAGAAAAGTTTGTTCACCAAAAACATCTGTAAGCGTAAAGAGGAAACACCTTATTCAAAAAGGAGGATTTTTACCCGTTATAATATCTTCATTATTAAGCGGTGCAATAGGAAAAATTTTAGAAAATGTCAAATAATTTATCAAAGTTAATTGTTATCAAGCCAACAACATTTGATCAGATTAATAGAAAAATATCTGATTCAAATTTTTTACAACGTAAACTTCTCCCAATCTATGCATCTCATTCACTTAAAGATATTAATAAATGGTATGAAATTAAACAAGAATTAGCTAAATATTTAATTGGAAAACAAAAAAGTAATCCTCCACTGGAAACTAGAATTGAAAACAAATTGAAGAATTTACGTGATAATGAAACTCAAACTAAAAAAAATTATAAAAAACACATTAACACCCAAACTTTGGAGAATGAATTGGTAGATGTGGGTACCCAAGCGAATTTTAATTTACCAGAAGAGATTTTTGTGATGACAACTCCCTAGATATGGATAAAACTATACAAAAAATTAACCATAACTCAGCATCTTTAACTGCTAAACGTCTTAAAAATTTCTCACATAAAGGATTACCGAAGGTTAGAAAATTAACAACAGAAGAAAACAAACCAGGCTTAAAACAAACCTTGCTATCATATCAATATTCACCTAGATTAACAAGAAAGCAACGAAAAGATGAAACTGACTCCGAAAATGTAAAATGGCAAAATATTTAATAAAAAGACATTGTTATAATTTGTAAAAATATTCTTGTTTTATTTATTTATATTTAAATTAGGATTTTTTAACAACTCAAGGTATAAATGTCCCCATACTAAAGTATCTATTTTATTTTCACAAATAAATCTCTTATCATCTAAGTTGTTTAAAGCAACTTTAGTAATATGTGTAGTGTATAATGTATGTAATTTTGATCTTAAAACATACATATCTCCATAATAAATTTTATCACTATATAAACAATTTTTATAATTAATTATTTTTAGTCTGTCAACAACATTACGTTTTACTCCTTTAGCTTTTTTTATTTCTTTACAATCATCTAATAATATAGAATACATTTTGGATCTTAAACCAATGAATTCCCTCATAACAACACCATTGTTTTCATCTTTCATCATACCAAGAACTTTTTTATTTTTTTGTGGAATGTTAAACGGGTTATTTATTGGATAATCTGATGTGTCATAGTTATTATCAATATCACTAATCATGTCTTTATAAAAATCTTCAGTGTGTATAGTGTAAACAAAAGAATCCGTGTCCATATAGTTTAGAAATATATTTGCCCTTATTCTATATTTTTTTTACATTTCTGTTATTGTACAGAAAAGAAAACGTTAACATACAAATTTTGTATTCTGTATCATTTATAACGTTACAAATGTTATTTTTACTTTACTTACGTCTTGTCACTTTTAAAAATTTTTAGAATGACCAGATACAAATATTGTTCAAATTCAGAGTAGATAAAGTGTAAACTTGTTCAGAAATATTTTAATTTCACTATATGGTAACATGATTTTTTTCAACATTGAATGGCAACAGCTTTTATTTGTCAACAAAAAATAATAAATTTGTCAAAATAAAAACAAACACATTAGTGAAAAAAAAAGAATAACAAAATGTTTTCGGTGGTTGGTATTTTTCAAATTGAATCCCATGAATTTAATATAGAAAGGAGACGTTTAAGGGACAAATCCAATCCATTAGACCTTCCAGACACAGAGTAAGTAAGACTGCTTAATGGTTTTAAATTATTTTTAACGTGATTATTTATTTATACTGTTTAAGATTTGGAAAACATTTCCGGGTAAATAAAAGCATTTTTATATTGCTTATGGATGAAGTCTCGCCACATCTTAAGCAACAGCGTCGCAAAACTTTTGTACCGGCTGTGTTAAAGCTTGCTGCTTTTTTAAACTTTTTGGCAACTGGTGCCTATCAAACTGGAGTAGGAAGTAGTTGGGTAAATACTTTTTCACAGCCCGTAGTATCACGCATTGTCTCAGAGCTGTTGGATATATTTGAGCAACATGTGTGTTCTAAGTACATCAAGCTAGAATGTAGCCGTGAAGAAGAGATGGTTGTTAAAGAATTATTTTACCAAAAATACAACATACCAGGAGTGGTTGGTTGCATTGATGGCACCCACGTCAGGATTATGTCACCGTCACCGGAACTGAAACACCACTATTACAATCGAAAAGGGTATTACAGCTTAAATGTGATGCTTGTAAGTACATTAAGATTATAATTGTTAATAAATTTACATTTTAACAGCTTAAAAAATTACAGATTTGTGATCACGAACTTAAAATAAAGTTCGTAGATGCGCGTTATCCAGGAGCAAACCACGACTCATACATCTGGAATAACAGTATCGCCCATGAGTATTTTGAGTCGAAGTACCAGGCAGGAAAGATGAACACTTTTCTTTTAGGTAATACAATATTACAAGCGTCACATTTGAGTATACTAATCGTTTTGGTAATTTAAGCTTGTAGGAACCGAGGGTGTTTTAAAAAACCAACCGTGTTTCTTTTTTTTAAGAAAATTGGAAAGATCTTTAAGTTTCCCTCTCAAAAATTGCCAAAGTTTAAACATATAGCCAAAATTAAATAATATTGCTAAAATTAAAAAAATCGCCAAAATAGAACAATTTAGCTTAAACTGAAAAAAAAAATCGCAAACATTTAAAAATATCGCCAAAATTGCAAAATTCCAAAAAGGAAAAATCGCAAGTTGAAAAATATAGCCAGAAAATAAAAATATCTTTAAAATTTAAAAAATCGCCAATATTGAAAAAAAGAAATAAAATATCGTCAAAAAAATATCTAAAATTAAAAAAATTTCAACAAAAGTAAAAAATATTGCCAAAAATTAAAAAATATCGCTAAAAATAAAAAATCACAAAAAAAATACCTTCAAAATTAAAAAAAGTCCCTAAAATTAAAAAAAAAACGCAAAAAATAAAAAATGTCTACAGAATTAAAATATATTGCCAAAAATGAAAAAAATCGCTAAAAACTTTAAAAAAATCGTTGAAATTAGAAAAATCGCTAAACTTAAAAAAAAGCAAAATTTTATTTTACCGATAAAATTTAAAAAATAAAAATAAAATTTGTAAAATCTTTGCGATTTTATGTCAATTTTGTTAAATTATAGCGATTTTTATTCTCTCTGTTATACCGACTTTTTCCAGGTTTGCGGATCTTTTAGATTTTTTCACATTTGTCAATATTTTTAATTTTGGCGATTATTTTTTGGTGTTAAGGGTTTTTTTTCAATATGGGCTATATTTTCCAACTTTGGCGTTTTTTTTTTTTTAATTTTAGAAAATGTTTAACCCATTTTGAACTGCCGTTGCTTTAAACCAACACATTCTTTTAAGGTATGATAATTTTAAATAGGAGAGAGATATACTAACGCAATACAAAACATATTCAAATTTTAAGCATTGTCTACAAATGCACTCAAAAAAGTTTTACAGTAAAATCTACTGAAAATGACAGTTAAAACAACTGTAATTTCAGTTTAAAAGGCGACAAAGGTAATTTCAGTTAAAACAGCTTAAAATATAGTTGTTTTTAACTGTAGGAAAACAACCAACAAATGTAATAAAAACAACTAACAATGCCGTTAAAACAACTGACAATTATACAAAAACTGACTTTAATACAAAAACGTTTGAAACTGTAAAAATTAGTAAAATCTTGTCTTGAGGTTTTTGTATGGGACCTAATCAGGTAGTCACAAGGGACGTCAACAGGACATTTCCAACTGGGACAGTTAGAAAGAACGGTTTTGAAATTTTTACTTTGCTTTTAAGTAGAATGCAGGATATACAAATTTTTATTATAATTGAAAGAAATGTTTTTCCATTAGATTCTACTACGGTATATTCTACTGTAAAACTTTTTTAAGTGTAAAATTCATTTTAAACCAAAATTTTTAATGTCATATTTCAGGAGATTCGGGATATCCTCTTCAACCCTATCTTTTGACTCCGTACCGTAATCCCAGGCAACGGTGTGAAGAAAAATTTAATGATGCACATATAAAGGCCCGTAACTGTGTGGAAAGATGTAATGGAGTGCTAAAAAACCGATTCAGAAGTATTATAGGGGAGAGAGGATTACACTACAGCGCAGACAAATCTATTCAAATTGTTAATGCCTGTTGCGCGCTCCATAACATTTGTATTGTGCATAACTGCGACATTGAAATTGATCCCAATATTGATACAGATGATGAGGATGACTATGTTGAAAATGAAAACTCCAACAGTCAACGATCTGTTGCAATAAATATAAGAAATTTAATAGCAAATGCATTGTAAAACGTTTAATAAATTGTTGTTATTAGTTAATATTATTAATTCTTCTTAATTTCTTTTATAGTTTTTGAATTTTAAGCAGATCTCAAAAGAAAAATTTTACAATTACTAAATGACAGTTGTTTGTGTAGTAATCAGTAGTAGTTGCTTTTAACTGTTACTAAGGTTTTGTTATATGATACTACCGGACAGGCCCGCCAGACTTCTAGCATGCGGTCCAAGATTTTTTGGCACTAAAGATAAAAACATATCGAGGGCTTATATTAAAAACTTGTCATCAGCTATATAACTTATACTTTGTATATATTTTACTTTAAAGTACTTCTTTGGTACTTTTTTTGGAAAAAGTATTTTTTTTTTGAAAAAGTATTTTTTTTTAAAAAAAAGTACCTTTTGTGGAAAAAGTATTTTTTTGAAAAAAGTATTTTTTTTGAAAAAAGATTTTTTTTTGAAAAAAGTATTTTTTGAAAAAAGTACCTTTTGTTTAAAAAGTACATTTATAGAAAAGTACTTTTTTTGTTAAAAGGCTACTTTTATATGGAAGGTGCCACACCCTATTGTCCGATGAAGATCTTATATGGTATAAAGTAATTTCTGGTGTAAGCAATAAACGTAAGGTCCATCTTTCGAGAATATCGGTTCAGTAGTTTGGGCCCGACAGACAAACAAAAGGATTTATAATATTAATAAGCATATGGCATAACAACTATTTTTACAGTTGTTTCCAAAAACAACAAAAAAAAAAAATAATGTAATTTTTGACAGTTATTTGAAGCAGTTCCTCAAAAAATGGTGTAAACAACTACCAAAATCGTAAATGCATTAAAACGTCATGTCTTTAGCATCTTTGGAATTTTGACTTTGAGATTTAAGCAAGATGATGGAAATAAAAATTTGTTTTTGTAATTGAAAGGAAAAATTTTTTCTGATTCTCAAAAAATACTGTTGAAAACAGTAGTCTTTACTTATTTTAGCAGTTGTTTAAAAATTTTTGTAGTGGTAACAGTTAAAAACAACTACATTTTAGTTGTTTTAACGGTAATTGCCTTTGCAGAAATAACAGTTGTTTTAACTATATTTTTTTACTGTAAAACTAGCAGTGTTTTTTTATTAGCAGAAAGTACTATTTTAAAAGAAAACAATTTGATAAACAAGTTTATTTTAATATTTTTCATTAATTTTATGAACAGTTAAAAATATTTTATTTCAATTTCTCTTGCAATACATTAACCAACTGCAATAAAATTGAGTTTTGAGTGTTAACAGCATCAATTAATATTTTTTGATTGTTTACGGTTTCTTCAAGAAGAGCAATTGTTGTAGGTTTTATTTTCGGTGCAGAAGTTTCATGAGTTTTTCTTTGATTTGCAGATTTATGTGTAGTGGACTGTTGGGTAGTTAAACGTCGTTTATTTGGTGGTTGTAGAGAAGAGCTATACATTGTTTCTTGAGATGATTCTTTAGAATTAGGCTGACAAACTGAAGATTGATAAGATTTTGGGATTGCTTCTCGAACTGTGTACTGTTGAGTTGAGTGAAAGTTTTCTAAAGCTTGTTTTGATGTTGACGGTTGTGTGGATATATCTAACTTTTGTATTGTTGGTTCTGTGTTTGATGGAGTAGTACTTTTAGGTGTATTTTTTGCGGAACACAAACCGAAAACAGCTCCTTTTGGTACAGCACTTGTTCGAATAGATAAAAGATTATCTACATTTTCTTCGTACCCAGTCAATTTTCTTTCAAAGAATGGACCTCCACCAGTTTCCCTTATCGAGTTAGCGTTATCAGATACTTTTCTTTTTGTCCTTAACTTAAGGTCGGACCAGACCTTCAAATAAAAAAGAAAATTTATAACAATGTATCCATGTTTTTAAACCGACAATTTTGGCTTACTTTTTTCCATTCTGTGGCATTTCTTTCAGGTGGACCACGAGCATTAAGTTTGAAAGTTGTTTCCTCCCAGAATTTGTCGAATTTCAACTTATTTGAACCAAAAACTGGAACTCCACGACCCATGGTTGGGTTATTCATGATCTCTGCTACCAACAGGTCAAATTGTTCTCTTGTTGTCTTTTTATTTTTTGCTTCTCCAACATTTTGCACCAGCCATTCTAATTGTTCGCTTGTTTCTTTATCCTGCAAATTTTTATATAAAGCTTTTGGTTATACAACTATTTATATATTTAAAATACTTTTATTTACCATTTTTGTTATTTTTAATAAAATAATTGAATTTTGTTGATAAAATGTTTTATATTTTTTGTTAAAATTCAAAATGTTATTATAGTCACTTCCAAATAGGCTATCGTCGAAATTGACAGTTTATTACATTGAATTTTGATGTAAAGCAATTCAATTTTCGTATTGATAACAGTTTTTCGATAATAACAGATTTTAGGCCTGTTAGCAAACATAAACTGTAAAATAAAAATATATAGAATACAAAAAACAATAACAGTCATGTTACTACCCTGTTATCGTTAATGTTAAAGTTATAGAATAAGGGCAATTATCACCATATTTCGGTATCATAACTTCATAATGAAAATCATACATTTTAAATTTTGAAATTTCTAAAATAGAAAACCCCAAATAAATTGGTTTGTTATAATAAGAATGGGTTTTTTCTAACTCAATCGCTACCATATTTTCTTCAAATACACTAACCGAATTGAAGTTTGGTTTTGCAATCAAAGCGCGGGCTCCCAATTTTTTACCATCATTTTCCCAATGGCTTACAATTTTTACTATCTTTCTTTTGTCTATGTTTTCCATGGTTTTCCCATAGACAGCATTATTCAATAATTTAAAAAAATTTTTCTCAAATGTAGTTTTAGCCTCTTTTCTATGTTTATTATTTAATAAAATATATTTTTCTAGCCATGGCGATTGTTTAAATTTTAGGACTCGATGTATTTTCTTGAGTTTTAATCCATGTTTTAAACATTGCATTAAATTTTTATAATGAATGACATAGTGCTCTTTGTCGTTTAAATCCGTTACTAATTTTTTCTGTTTTGCATGTGGTGTTTTTTTATTTTCACAACAAAATGGAAAATCATTGTGTTTTTCATGAATATGAAAAGGGTAAATTAAATCAACCTCTAGAATATATCCAATGTTGGGATTGGAAGACATCAAATTAACGTCAAAATTGTTCACATCATTTACCCATTCAAATTCACCCTCTGGTAATGCTTGCGACATTGCCCAACCATATAAATTGTTCGCATCCAAATACATAAGATATTTAGATGGTAAGTCTGGATTAAAATCAGTCATATACTTATTATTGGCTACAGAATGCCTTTGGGAACATTGTACAATTCCTCCACGTATTCCTTTTTGAATAAATAAGATCATATTTATATCTGTCAATAACTCTAAATTTATTTTGGTCATTTTAAGCATAGCTTCCCACGAAAGTCCAGGAGCCGTATAATAATGGCAAGGGTCTAATTTATATATGTCTTTACACACTTTTCTAAAATTTTCAAAAACGTCTACCAAAAGCAAAACATCCGTTTTCAAATACAACATTAAATAATCATTTAATGTTTTACATTTAAATGTTTCCCATACATTTTTCGCATGACAATAATCTTCAGGAGAACATTCAGTATCAGTTAGTTTATTAAAAAAGTCTTCTCGTTTCGGTAATAAGGTTTCATTAAGTTTAGATTCTGAATTTATATAATCATAAAGAAAAACCCCTTTCCTTATCAACAAATTAAACTCATCATCATTTGAAAATTGTGATTTAACAATTTTCAAATCAACTTTTGATAAATTTTTGACTAATAATTCCAAGCTTGAAGGCATAAATCTTAACGAATCTATAAACCTTACTTCTATGCTTTCACCATCCTCTGCGTATATAGTCTTTGATAAAGATATGTATAGCTCTTTGTTAAGTGGAATAATATTAATTGGCCCAGCTCCATTATCAAAATTATGTAGTTCTTTAGCAAATAAATGACAGTCATATTTAGAAAAGTTATGGAAAATTACTGGAAAGAATTTAGCAATTTTAAAATGGAAATTACACTCTTTATGTGCAGGTCCCCTATATTGACCCGTAAGATGACAATGGTATTTAAGTTTCTGTTGATTAACAATTGGTTTTTCGCAAATGTGACAAACATTTTTATTAATAAAATCAGTTCTTTCTTGATGTGTTAAGGGATTCATTGGTTTTACAATTTTTAAATAATTACTATACAAATACTTTATATCTTTAGCTAGGTACTCTACAAATTTTTTTGGGGCATCTATTCCCTTATATGAACAATACTTATCAATATTGGAATCAAAACTACATTTAATATAATATGCGAAAGCATAAGGAACATGCTTTTGAATATTTTTTGTAGGTTGAAAACTTGAAGAAGATGAATCAATATTTTCTAATATACACTCGAAATCGGCGTATATTACAAATGGAACATCAAGTTTTCTTTTATAATTATAAAAATTTAAAATAGACTTATCTTTTTTTGGAACCAAAGATACCCTTCTGTTGCAGTCATTGATGTGTGATGCTAATTTTTCTTCATTATAAAAATGTTGCAGGCAGTAATCACATAAGTAAAGTTTCCTCTTAGAATTATTTGACTGTTTACTAATTAATCTGTAAATATTAAACAGAACAATTATAAGTAAAGCGAATATTATGCATATATACATATATAATTTTTTTCTTCTTTTTTTTTTTTTGTTTTTTTTTATCTTTCTTTATGTTAAACTTACCTTGACATATTTTTAATCCAAACATAGTGTGCATTTGATGCAGATTCATCTTGAATATATAAAAGATTAATATGTGATGGTTTAAGAGTTTTCGATTTATGATATGGTCCAACAATTAAACTCATTTCTTCGTCATATCCGAAAACATTCACACTAATATTAGGGTTTATCTTCTCAAACTTAGTGACGTCTTCTATTTTTAATGGAAACTTTAATCCAGTAAAATTTACCACACAATCATTAATATTTATTTCTGGAAGATTAATATTGAAATTATAGCTAGATGTTCGACACGCATGTTCATGTCTATTTACTGGTGCAAGGGCTGATATTATAGCCCATTTAAAACAATATACATCGTTGTTTTTGACGTTTATACATGCATGTTTGATTTCAAGTTTTGGTGGTAAGGGAATATATGTTGACCCTTTGAGTGGTTGATATTTATTTATATTTATTTCTAAACGTTTTAGCGAGATCAAAGCAAAATCACTGTCCCTTTCCTGGAATTCCTCCATCTGTTTTAAAATTATTTCAATTTTTCTTTTGTACTCCTCTATAAATTCGTTTACATTAAAGACTGCAATCATTATCGATTGAAATTGTTTCAATTCAATTTCAGACATATCCTCATCTTTTTTATTAACATGTATATAAAACGCAAAAAGTCTAAGGTTAAACTTAATTGCTATATGAGATTTAAGTTCTGACTCAATTATTGAGGGTAAATTTTCTAAAGCATTGTTCATCAATTTTTCCGCTAACAAATTTCCCTCGTCCTGGTTTTCATAGACTAATGTTTTAATTCTATTTTTGAAACCAGGATATATTGTTTTAAAATTTAAACAGCTTTCAGTTTCAAATATATTTTCACTTTTAATGTTTTTTTGGTGTGATTGTGAACTTATATGAAGACTCCAATTCCGTTCCGGAATATCTTTATTACATACATCACATTTTTTATATACACTTGATGACGAACCAGCCTCAATTGTATCGTCCCTTTGAGAAGTAGTTTCATTATCATAGTTAGATATGCGTGGTTTTTTTTATATTGTTGATATCATGATTAACTATGCGTCTTTTAAGACTGCCAGCCTCAATTTTTTTATCAGCTTCGCAATTTGTTTGATGTCTTTAAGGTTGTATTTTGTAGTAAATAATTTTTTACACATACTACATTCAACTTTTATATTTTCACTGTGTTTTCTTTTATTATGCATTTTTAAGTTACCTTTTGTTGAAAAGGACTTTTTGCAAATGTAGCACTCCATTTTTTTTTTGATTTTAATTAAAGTTTTGATGTTTACTGAACAAAGTTTCAAAAACAATTAAATGTATAAAAATTCTAATTGTTCAAAATCCACATTTTCTTTCTAAATACATTTTGGTAATACTTACTCTTGACCATACTCAATATTTATCATGATTACAGTTTTAAAAAGTCAATGTGCTTACAAAATAAAAAACCAAAAAAAAACAGTAAAATCTTTTTAAAATTGCGCAATTAACAATCAGTTATTATTTATTAAATATTACCTCCAATTAGTTCACAATTAAAATCTTCCACTGTACCTTGAAAGAGTTACTTAAAATTTTGCTGACATAGTAAAAAATTAGAGCTGTAGTATAAGTAAACATTTACAGTTAATTTGGTTTACCCTATACTAATATTTATTTCAATTGTGAAAAATAATTTTGTATGCATGGCGTAGGGTAAAACGAACCCTATTTAGTAAACACATGTCTTCTTTAATATTTATTATGATTGAAGTTTTAAAAAGTCAATGTGCTTACAAAATAAAAAAACCAAAAAATTGAATAAAATAAAAATATAGAATTGAAATTGCTTACTTGCATTTTCAATTCTATTTTTTTATTAATAGTATGTCTGTCTACCTTACATCCGGTTATGCAATATGAAATTAATAAAACTCTAATTATTTTTTATATAAAATATAAAAATTGTGTTTTTCTTTATTTGTGTTTAGATTTAATTAAAATTATAATGTTACATGTATAATGTTATAAATGCTAAAATATATCTTTTAACAATTTTAAAATCTGTTTAAAGAATTTTTAAGATTAAATAATGCCTTTAATAATTTTTAAGAAAGTATGAATAATAATATAACATATAAAATATAAAAATTTAATCATATTTTAATTCGAAAATAGCTAATCCGTTAGGTGCAATTCGCCCTTTAAATGTAATTATCCATTTCTTATCATTCATCATGGTTAAATAAGGGTCTTGATTGGTTAGGGCTTTACTCATTCTTGCTGGTAAATAAAACCATGTGTTATTTTCCAAATACACAGCAACTTTGGATCCATAATTACTATCCTTCCATTCAAATTTAGGTATTTGAAATTCTTCGTTTTGCAACAAATCATCAATTTTTACATATTCAGGTTTGATTCCCAAACCAACATTAATGATTTCCTGATAATTCTATAAATAAAAAAGAAAAAAGCATAAAATTAAATAGAAATATAAAAACATAAAAGATAATTTTTTATCATACCATTTTAAGTATTGTGAATAGAGCGGAAAAGTTTATTAAAAATTGAAGAACAACTTTGTATGTTTATTTCACCTGATGAATTTTATAAATAAAGTCTTTAGTATAAAATTTTCCTTTTATATATAATTTTTTTTTTAATCATATAAAATTTAAAATCACTCAAAATCAATATTTTCTTTCTCAATACATTTTTTTTTTTTTAATCAATTACTCTTGACCATACTCAACATGAAATAAAAAGTCAGTGATCTTGACAACAAAAAAAAAAGTCAGTGATCTTGACAACAAAACACCTAATTTATGAAAGAAAAAACTAAATGTCTGTACGTATATATGTATGTTTGTATGTATATCCACTAGCAAAGATAAAAACCAAAAATATTTAAATGTAACTTGATATATAAGTACCTCTATATTAAGTGTATGTATTTTTTTTTCAAAAGGCTAAATGTCTGTACGTATATATGTATGTTTGTGTGTATATCCGCTAGCAAAGATAAAAACAAAAATATTTAAATGCAACTTGATATATAAATAAGTGTATGTATTTTTTCCATAAGGCTAAAAAAGTTTTAAAAATGCAATGTATTTTTTCCATAAGGCTAAAAAAGTTTTTAAAAATTCAATGTATTTTTTCCATAAGGCTAAAAAATTTTTTATTTTTCACCAAAATTTATCTTCCTCAAAAATCTATCTTTCGCATTTTTTAGTTGGCGCTGAATCCGCATATCTGTACTACTTACAGGTAATTTTCTTTTCAACGATACCTAAACAGAAAATCTTCAAAAGTTAGCCCTTATTCATATATTTCTTCTAATGTGTCCTCGTATTCACATCTTACATAATTGGGTCAGGTAAAAAGGGTTTTATGATGTTCTTCATTAATGAAAAAAAAGACAAACAAGTTAGGTTGTTTCTTTATTTAATACAAAATAATCGGACACATCATTATTTATATCTAACAGATAAAGCAAATCTTTTAATTCTTCATTATTTACAGATGCCAATGTGTTATAAGAAATCCATCGTTTTCTCATTGACGACAGGACGGGATCGGAAGACAGTAATAGGTTATTGAAAATATCTTCGTTCTGTGAGTGCCTTGAACATTTTCTGGAACTGAACAATTGGGCATATTTGAAATCTCGATTCCTTGCTTCCTGAGCTTCTTCTGTTAGTTCACCTAGAGGAAGAATGTTTGATTCAATGATGATTTTTCCATGGCACAGTACCTTATGAACTGTTGGTGTCATTTCTTGCCAGGGATATAATGATAATAGAAGTTTTATTATTTCGTCGGTATATACTCCAAATTTTGAGGAATTTAGTTTATGTTTACTATTAATTGCCATTAACATGATGTTGATCTTTCGAAGCAACTCCTTGTCAATTCCTGTTATTATTGAATTAACTTCAAAATCTCTAAAAAACCTTCTTGCTGTATTGCCATCGTTTGTACTTCCGCAACTAGCAAGTGGTTTATCTATGTTTAAGCCTGTCTGCCTTTTTAAGTCTTCTTGTATCCTCCTTTTTTCATCTGCATCATTTTTGACATTTCTTCGTTGTTTCTTACTGATTTTGTTTCATTTCCTGCTATGCTTTTATACTTTAAATCATATGCTATGTGTAAGAAGTGTTCCATGAACCGAATGCGGGCATGTAAGGGGGATATGCCAAAACCCAATACTTTTTTATTAATAGTCCTTTCTTTGGAAACATTTGAAAACGGTGATTTCTTTTCATTGCATATAGTGCATTCCCAAGTTGAGAACGTGTCTGTTATTGCATTGCAATCCTTTCCCTCGATCATTGTAAGGCTCAAATCAAAAGATATATTAAACTTGTAATCACCAATCTCGATACAAATTGGCTCCAAAGTACATTTTTCTCCTTCTATATAATCCACCAAATTATTAGTAGTAGAGTTTGACTCTTTTATATACTCGAAACCAATGGGTCTGCAAAAAGCTTTGGATCCAGGTGCTGAATTGATCCATACATCATCGAAAGCATTACTTGTTGAAGGCTCAGTAGTAGAACATGAACGAATTCTTAATGGAACTAACGATGACATGAATACGCTCTTATATTCTGATTTGTGCTGGCCTTCGGAAGCATGTTTGTATTCAGGAAGGGCTGATAAGCCATCACATCCCCACTTGCACATTAGTAAAACATCGCAATTATTGACTCTTTCCAGCTGATCTCTAGAAAAGTCAGAAACAATCCTAGATGCTGTGTTTTCGAGCAGATTAGACAATTCAATGCAAGCTTCATGTTCATTAACAGCAATAGGTTTTGGTAAGATACTATCCTTCTTATCTTTTATTGCGTTATATGAGGGCAGAATTTTGTGTCCTTTATCAATCAAAGCCTTTCTGAAAATAAGATATTTATTTTTGCTTAGCCCTAATTCCAACATAAGAGCAATGGCTTCTTCTTCTGTAAAATCTGTATCCGATGAAGGGGTGGGGATGCTTTTAACAATCCTTTTAAGCCGTTTTGGTGATGCAGTTGGAAGAACATCTGCGATTTGCAACGCCTCTTTAGGGCGATTTTCTTTTTTTAACATTTCCTTAAACGTGTCAGAAACTTCTGTATTTGAATGCGTAGAAAGAGTAATCGATGTTCTTTTTTTTTAGATTTTGCACACAAATCATTATAAGGCTTACAGGGTGCACCAACAGCAGAAAAATTTATCTCCAGGCTATCATTCATCCACTTATAATACTTTGTTTTAAATTTCAGAATAGAGCCGGAAACGGACTGCATTTTTTTATTAAATAATTTAATAAAATTGTCAATTTTAGATATTTCTGCAGTGTCGAATTTAGTGTGATCTGAAGATTCAATTGATGCAACTACAACGTTATCCTTTTCAAATCTCTGTAGTTTTGAGTTGTCCCACAAAGTTAAGCACAATGCTTCATGATTTACTGTTATTACCATGATTGACAAGGTTTTATGAACTTAAAACTAAACCTATTCATATTTATATACAAATATTAGGTACAAATATTAGCTATCATAACGAAGGTAACTGGGTCTTCAAATACTAAGGCCCATAAAATATAAAAAGAGAGGGTATATTTAAAATAGCAATCATAAAACACGTATCTTTGGGTGGGCCCACAAAACCTTTAATATCATTAATAAAGAACATCATAAAACCCTTTTTACCTGATCCAATTATGTAAGATGTGAATACGAGGACACATTGGAAGAAATATATGAATAAGGGCTAACATTTGAAGATTTTCTGTTTAGAAGTTATGAACATAACATACCAGTGTTTGGTATCGTTGAACAGAAAATTACCTGTAGATTGCGATTTTTTTTAAAAAAGGTTGAATTTAGCCATCTTGGTAAAACAAAAACTTGGGTAATCCAAATATGAAGGAAAAAATTTCAGTTTTTTGCTTAAATGAAAATTTTCACTATTCAATAAAATATTTATTAATAGACATAATCCAATGATTTTTTGGATTTAACTAGACTTTAAGGTCAACAAATCGAAACAAATTTCAGAAATTATGATTTTCTGAAAACAATCCCACAATTCCAACAAATAAAAAAAATTTCCAAAAATGGGATTTTTTTTCGTTTTATGCTGCCATGTCGTCATTTAAAGCGGGGATTGGAAATGACTTACACACTACATTAGGTATCTGTTGGAGTATCTAAAACCGGTTTCCACTACCCAATTGGAGGTGTGCACGAATTTTAACTGTGAGTTAAAGCTGATATTTACCTCAAATATATGGCAACTTTGGAAGCGGCTGGGGGGAAAAGTATTTACAAATCAAATTTTTTTTTAAAACAACTCGCATTTGTATAAAAAGACCTTCCAGAAAAGTATACATACTTTATATGTTCAGAAGAAAAATATTTGTCTGGAGCGATAAGAAGTTTGGTGCTTTTTGGGGAAAATATCGCCAAATTTTACTTATTTTTAATTTCTACTTTAAACTAATGTAATTTTTGACTGAAACAAGATATTGAACTAATTTTTTTATTCAATCAAGAATTTTATTGGCTAAATAACCGTTATTTTAAAACGAAAATTGGTCCCAATTTTCTCCCGATATTAGAAAAACTTTGAACCTGAGTCGGACAAAATTTGGAATTTCACATTTTAAAATCGGAATATCTCGGAAACTATTGGAGGTAACCCAACATGTAAGCATGTTTGTTCATCTTTACAAGAAGATTACTAATATGTTAATTTTTTGAAAATCGGATGAGAAACAAAAAAATGGCAAGCATTCAAAATGAAAAAAGTACCCAACTTTGGGCAGCCATTTTGCCGCCCCCAAAGGGTCTGGAAGGTTCAAAATCAAAACTTAAACTCCATTTTATGTCTTTTATGCATGTGCCAAATTGGACCACAAGTTAACAAATGGCCGAATTATTTCCACAAATTTTGTGATTTATCCCACTGTGCGCTAGGGGGCATTGCAAATATGACGAGGATAATAAAACCCCAGATAATAATTGTCTACAATGTCAAAATAGTAATTTTAATTTTGATGTGGATGGTGACAATGTTATTATGCAGATAAATATTGATTTATTGCAATTTCAGCATGATCGTAATGATGTTGTCTTTGAGAATATTGATTATTAGGAAATAACCCATAAAAATAAATTTGACAGTAAGAAATAAGAAAAATCAATAAAGATTTTTAAAAATTATATTACAAATAAAAAAGAAAAAAAAAACGTTATATAATTTCTCTTTTAGAATTTTAAGAAATAAAACACTTAATGATTAATGATTTCTTTATACTTAAGAATATATATATTTTTATTTTATAATTTTTTTTGTTCTAAATATTCAATAAAGATAATAAAAATGGTAAATCGTGTTCATTTATTTTAGAGTTAAAAAAATTTTGTAGTAAAAGAGCATTTTTTAGAGCACAAGTCCCATGCTTGTGTGAACTACAACGGATACAATCAGCATATTTTTCATTGAGTTGTTTTAAATTATAACAATTAATATTTTCTATATTGAAAACATTTTTCTGCAGCATATCCTCAAGCCATTTTTTCTTCTCCAACCCCTTAACAAAAATGTAAGAATCCATTATATTTGCTTTAAAAAAATTGCAGACAGAGTTGAATGATACTGAGCCATCTCCCCATTGTAAATGATGATGATTTATTGTTAACCAATTGACTTGTCTCTGATACTTCGGTGATAAATAATTATAATCGAAGGGATGTTTCATGATTAAATTTATATACTCATTCGCGTTAAAGACCAGGGCAATTTTCTTTACAATGAAATTATTCGAATCTCCTCTAAAGCCTTGAAAATTAATAAAAACAATTTTTTCTATTTCCATTGTTTAAACAATTTTATGAACTTGTCCTGTCAAAAGTGTATATTCAATTAAGCGATCATGAATAAGGATAAGGATGCAGTAAGCTGATGTGTTTAGTGGTACATTTGTGCCTGTCTCAAACTCAATTTTTATATCAATTGGACCGCTTGCGATCGTTTCATTTTGGTGACTTACATCGATAACGGCAAAAGGAGCTTTATTTTTGAATTCTTGACAAGTTAGTAGAGGTTGAGGTTCTCTCATATAATAGTTTTGTTGAAATCTAACATACATATCATAAAGGATGGCAAAACGTTCTTGTCCAAATTCAATATTAAGATCATCATAAGGATAAGACTCTGAGTTAAGATGAACTTTGAGGTAATTTAAATCGCAATTAACGAATTTTTTGTCCTGGATGAATGCTATCAAAACAAAACGGGGTCGTTCTCTGTTTGCAGCTAATTTAACATTCCAAATGTGGCTAGTTCCAGTCGTTAATTGAGAATTATAATGACAGTCCCAACTGCGGAATGCCATTGGTAAATTTACACCCTTTTGTATGATTTTTATCACATTTATTTTAGTCGGGTCGGAAAGGTGTACACTGTACATGTGGTATTCTCCATGAAATTTTCGTAATTTTTATTTTCGGTTTTTTACTAGGCGCCGTTGAATATACAGGCTTGTCATCACTTTTGCTACGCAGTAGAATTAATTCATGTTTACAATTTAAAATAATTTTATTAAAGTCTTCAGCAAACCCCAACAATAATTTCAATGGTAAGTAAAGTTAAAGTGCCCATTTAATACATTTAGATCGTCTACTTTATTCCAACCAGCATTTTCCATAGCAGTACCATCTATTGCCATTAGTGATACATAATTTTTTATAGTACTTGAAATATCTAGGTGCCTAGTGCGATCAATTTCAACACCATTGACCTCATATCGAATTTCATCAAACAGGTGAGCAACGAAATTGTTTATTAATCTGAAATTAGCAGAAGATGCTACCAGTTTTTTACTATTGCTGCTATCTTCAACGGAACCTTCAATGTAAATAAAACTTTCGCTTGGCAAAACATACAAGTCCTGATTTTGTATTGAGATTCTTATCTCATCGTTATTGTTGTATGATTGCAAATATGGAGTATAGGTGTGATAATCTTTTTTTATATTGCTGTCATCTGTTAAGGGAGTATCCAAAACATTAATAATTGAATTCATTATTCTTCTTTTTGTTGATGATTTTTCAATTGGAAATTCAATGATTTAAGAAAATCTATATTATTTTCGGTCAAATTGATCGGTGATTGGGACGATAACGATGATGATGATGTAAGCGTTGGTTTACCTAATGGTGACAATGTGTATTTTGAATCTATAAATCGAGTATATGGAATGTTATTTCTTGCAATTCCCTTATTGTAAATTATCATTATTTTCTCGGCCTTAAATGCTAACGAATAGTAGATTAGATTATAGTGGCACTATGCACCGCGACCAGAAATTGGTATTTTGTGCTGCCAGCGAATACACCCTATAGGTTCAGGCTCCCTACGAAGCCAAATATCCTACCAGGTGAACAGTTCCAAACGTCCGATGGCGTCACTATTCGACCACCAAAATAACGCACCCTCCAGTCGGAGAGCCTCGGACAGTTGCAGAGAACATGCTCAGAGGTCTCGGGTTCCAATTCACAAAACCTGCACGTATCCGTAGAGGATCGTCCCATATTGTACAATTGCTACCTAAGGCCACAGTGTCCTGTGAGGTAACCCGTTACGGTCCTTAGTTTGCCCCTCGTCATATACAACAGTTTCCGCGATCTCTCCCCAGAGGGAGATATAAACAGCCTCGCCTGTCGCTGCCCAGGCGATCTGGCCCAATAGGCCCCAAACTCCGACTCCCTCCATCTTCTGAGCCTCTCTCTGACATACCCATTGGCTACGCCACAGAAGGGTTCCAGGCCAATGAATTGTCGACGAGCTCCGCAGTTGGCTAAACAGTCAGCCCGTTCGTTGCCCTCATGCCCCTCATGGCCTGGAACCCAGCCCAGTGTCAAGGAGTTGTTAAGTCCTAGACGATTTAGAGAGTCTATACATTCCTTAACCAGACCAGACGACACATCTTGAGCCCTCAAGGCACCAAGTGCCGCTTGGCTGTCAGATAGAATGTAGATCGTGGCCCCCGTGTCCTCCTCCGCAGACACTCTTCCACACAGATACAGATAGCGAAGACCTCAGCCTGAAAAACGGAGGGATATTTGCCCATGGGCAGAGCACGCTGAAATCCGGGTCCGACGACACCCGTCCCCGTATCCATGTTCGACTGTTTCGAGCCATCCGTGAACCAGACCTGTGCACCAACCTCCGGTACCCAAGATCCATTCAACCACATGCTCCTGTCGAAAATCACAACAACAAAGTGCCTAACAAATACTTGCACAGGCAGTATCTTGTCACTGACCCTAATAACCGGGTCATCAGCGAACATTTTCGCAATCTCAAGATGCCCCTTCAGATCCCCACTCCTCATGCTGCCAATCTCCCGCAGCCTTAGGGATCCCATGCACGCGTTCTCCTTTACAGAAATATGCAAAGGAGGAATACCCAGCATGACTCCAATGGTATCAGTCGGACATGATTTTGAGGAACCAGTGATACCAATACATGCCAGTCGATAAATCCTCTTAAGAGTCATCTGAGCCCCGAGTTGTTCAACCTTTGTCCACCACGCCAAAGAGGCGTATGTGACCATCGGTTTCACAATGGTGTTAAAAGACCAGTAGACCATTTGAGGTCTAAGGCCCTAGGTCTTGCCAAAGAGCCTCTGGCAGGAAAACATTGCCCTAGTGGCCCTTTTAGAGATCATATCAAGGTGCTCATTCCAATTCAGAGACCTATCCAATATAACCCCCAAGTATAGAATAGTAATTTCTTCTCCTCGAAAATTAATCAAATCGCCGTGTTGATCAACTATCCGCAGTGTTAGGGAACTTACTTCTTTGGATGTTACTGGCAAATAAATGAGATTTCTAGGTATTTCATCAATTTTATAGCCGGGCGGAACATTTATTGCGAATTCGTGTAATGTCTTTGCATGAGAACTGTTTATATAAGTATTAACTACAAGATTACATTCAATTCGCAAGAGATTAACCTTAAAAATGTTTACCGGTAAATCTGACAAGTGAAGTGCGTTTGGAGAGAGAACTTTCTCATTAAAATCAAACAATTTTCCTATCGAATTTTTCTTGTTAAAGTATATCGAATCTTCAGAACTGCACACTTTAACTTGCATTGTATTGTTATTAGCTTCTATGCATATTTTCTTCTTCCCCAAACCATATCGGTCATATTCCTCTTTTATATACTCAACAATATCGTTTAGCTCATAGGATCCAATAGGTAGTGCAATTATTTTGTTACCAATGTGAAATAAGTTATTGTATTTATCTACATTTGGTATGCTATTGTAGGAGCGAAAATCTATGAGAGCAAATTCATAATCACCATTTAAATCTATTGGAGGAAAATAGTTTGCCGATAAATAGGAGGAATTTCCGCTCAATGTTAATGTTATTGACATTTTGCTAGTCTAATAGTAAGTGATGTAAATGAAACAAAAATTTTGATTTTTTAAACAATAAAAATTCCTTTATTTTAAATAAAGTATTATCATTAGTAGTACATTGATATATGATTCTTAAAATTAAACATAATATTTATTTCTTTTTTGAAGATTCCCATTTATCGATTTTGTTGTCATCATTCACATACGTTCACAGTCACATCATACGTTCACAGTTATTTTCATTGTGATCACTACTAGCACAATAATTGCAATATTTCAGATTTTCATATTTTATTTCAGAATTTTTAAAAAACTTATCCATTTTCTTATGATGTATTTACAAATTGAGGATCTCGTTGCAATTAAATTAAAAAATAGAATAGTAAACTCTTTTTAAACTTAGTTCTATAATCTTAGTTATTATCTTATAATATTTCATTTTCATTAATCCCAACAATTATGTTGATTTGTGACACCTAACCATTTAACATATGCTCTGTCACACTTAGTTTTAAGAATTTTTTCAACTAGATAGGTATCAGGAAAGCGAGTTTTAAAAGTTCTTCATCATAAAATGCACCTTCAATTTTATTTCCTTGATAATCTTCCAAAATATTTGTCGCAGGAAATGTATTGTTAATAGATCTGATACACCCCAGTTTGGGGTGTATCCCTTTTCAAAAATGTGTTTGTATTTACTGATGCGTACGTGATCTCCAACATGAAATTTCGAGATTTTATACATTTTTAGGTGATTGTATACTGTGTTTAGCAACATTTTCTCATTATTATAATTAACTTGAATGGGCGCCAATTTAATTGTGCGATGTATTTTTTTATTATATTTGTCAACTTATTCTTTATACAAGTCAATCCAATGATATGATCCGTTGTAGCTAAATTCCTTCCACATCATACCTTTAAGAGTTCTATTGAATCGTTCAACAATAGACGCCTTCATTACACTATACGTTGAGTAGTGATTAATATTTCGACATTTCATCAAATTACTAAAGATTTTATTAAAAAATTCCTTTCCATCGTCAGTATGCAAGTTTTTCGGTACACGACCCAAATTAAAAAGATTTTCGATTGCTTTGCAGACATCTGATGCATTTATATATACCTATACCTATACCTATACCTATACCTATATTATGATACTATACATCTTGTTTATTATTTAAATTCTTTGATTTAGTTAGGAGCCCCTGCAAACACGATTTCCTCCGGCAACACTTTAAGTAGCACTTCCTCCGTCAGCACTTTTAGTAGTAAAGTTTTCAAGTACTTCATTTGTTGACGCAACACCTCAAGTTCTCCGTCAATGTACAATTTTTGATTTTGATTAATATCAGAAATTTTATTATATATTAAATCATCATTTTTATTTATTTTCAAAAGTAAGTCCGTTAAAATTTGGCTGATTTGTGTGAGTAGAAAAGTCATCACTTTTGCTACGCAGTAGAATTAATTCATGTTTACAATTTAAAATAATTTTATTAAAGTCTTCAGCAAACCCCAACAATAATTTCAATGGTAAGTAAAAGTTATTTTCCATAGCAGTACCATCTATTGCCATTAGTGATACATAATTTTTTATAGTACTTGAAATATCTAGGTGCCTAGTGCGATCAATTTCAACACCATTGACCTCATATCGAATTTCATCAAACAGGTGAGCAACGAAATTGTTTATTAATCTGAAATTAGCAGAAGATGCTACCAGTTTTTTACTATCGCCGCTATCTTCAACGGAACCTTCAATGTAAATAAAACTTTCGCTTGGCAAAACATACAAAAAACAATGCTCATCATACAACATTGCGAACATAGCTGCAGACAGAATAGCAGTGAACAATGTGGAATTGAATTTTAGCAATCTAATCCACTAAGTCTAAAAAACTTGAAAGCCTTTGAAAGACAAAATGTTGATATAAGTGTCAACGTATTCGGATACGAAGAGAAAAGGATAGTCAGACCTTACTATCTAACGAAGGAGGAGAAGCAAAATCACATAAATCTTCTTCTTCTCACTAAGGAATATAGATCCCATTATGTCTTAATTAATGACATTTCAAGGTTAGTTTGATTTAATGTTTTGATAACTATTAAAATTATTTCTAATTCATTTTTTTATTTTTATCTATAGGTTTATTCGCAACAGTTTGACAGGACATCATGGAAGAATATTTGTATCTAATGCGTGCCTTACTTACAAAAATAGCGAGGAACTTTTACTGCAACACAAACAAAAATGTAATAAAATTTGTACTGAATGCCCGAGGAAGCTAATGCCATCATCAAATATTCGAATGTGCATAAAGAAGTAGATGTTTCATTTACAGTTTATGCGGACTTTGAGTCCATTTTAAGAAACATAAATGAAGGGGTTAGTGCTTAAACTACTAAGATCCAAAAGCACATTCCATGTGCATTTAGCTATTTCATAAAATGTAGCTTTGATGAACACTTAGATAGTTTTAAAATTTATTTTGGTGATGATGCGCCTAAAGTTTTTGTTCAGGATTTAGTTCACGATTTAACACATATTTATAAAAATTATATATCAGAAAACGTTGAAATCAAAATGACAGCAGATGATATTAACTTTCATAATACTTCTAACATGTGTCATATTTGCGAAAAGGAAATATTTTTCTCAAAAGTTAAAGACTACTGTCATTTCACAGGCAACTATAGAGGACTTGCTCATAGCGATTGTAATTAAAATGTATTAAACCTAAATTTATTCCTGTATTTTTTCACAACTTCTCTGCATACGATTGTCATATGTTCTTTAAACATCTAAATACTATTCCAAATAGTTATATAGTAGTTCCTCTCAACAAGGAATTATATATGTATATCGTTATCTTTATATCTACCAGTTTTTGAACATACGACTAAAGAAAAAATTAGGAGAAAGGGACTCTTTCGAAAGATTTAATGAGACTGAACTAGCCAGTCGAGATAAGTTTTTTAACATTTTAACTGAAGCGGAATGCTCTGAAGAAGACTATGAACATGCTAAAAATGTCTGGAGAGAATTTAGATGTAATAATCTGTTGGATTACGCAATACTGTATTTAAAAACGGATGTGCTCTTGCTGTCGGACATTTTTCAAAACTTTAGGAAAGTTTGTAAAACTATATATAAATTAGATCCACCCCATTTTTATACCGCCCCAGGTCTTTCAAGGGGACGCAATGCTCAAGACGACAAAGAAAGAATTAGAGCTATTCACAGATAAAGATATGTATGTATCTCTTTATACAAAATGGAATAAGGGGGGTCTCGTGCAATGTTCGCAGAGACATGCTAAAGCCAATTATAAGTATATGGATGATTTTGATAGTACAAAACCATCAGAATATTTAGCTTACTTAGATGCAAATAATTTGTACGGGTGGGCAATGTAGCAGTATCTTCCAACTGGACAGTTTGAGTGGCTCGACGAGAACTCCTTAACAAATTTCGATCCCAATAAAATATCAGATACTTCTCCTATCGGATACATTTTGGAAGTTGATTTAACTTATCCACACTCTCTCCATGAACTTCACAATGACCTTCCTTTTGCCTCCGAGAACAAAATAGTTGGCAAATCAAAATTCAAAAAACTTATTGCAGACTTAACCAATAAATCAAAGTATCTGATTCATTATCGAAACCTTAAGCAATGTCTTGCAAATGGTTTAATTTGTACTAAATATCAAAGAGGAATAACATTTAGTCAATCACCATGGCTTCAGAAATATATAAACTTAAATACAGCCCATAGAGCACAAGCACAAAATGATTTTGAGAAAAATTTCTTTAAACTCCTCAATAATGCCGTCTATGGCAAAACGATGGAGAATGTGGACAAAAGGGTAGATGTTAAAATAGCTCAAAACTGGGACAGTCAAGATAAAAATCGTAAAGGGGTACGATATTTTGTTTCTCGATCCAATTTTGAAAACATTGCAAAGTTTTCTGATGACTTGTTTGCAGTTCAAATGTCTAGAATTGATATATTATATGACAAACCCATATAGGGTTTGCCGTACTTGAATTCTCTAAATGGAAAATGTACGATTTCCATTATAGGATAATGAAAGGAAAATATAAGGAAACTATAACCCTCAATTATATGGACACAGACTCATTTATTTATTCAATTAAAACAGAGGATTTTTATAAGGATATACTTAATGATTTGTTCCATGAATTTGATACCTCTGATTATTCAGCTGATAATCCATATGGTATCCCATTAGTAAATAAAAAAATTTAGGGAAAATGAAAGACGAGAATAACGGAAAAATAATGCTCGAATTTGTTGGTCTTCGTTCAAAAATGTATTCAATTAAAACTATAGACTACTTGGTTACAGAGTTTTTAGAAATGATAGAGATGGTAACGCGGGTGGTGTAGCTATTTTTACAAAAGATTACATCCCATGTAAATTTTGCCTCAAGTCGACAAACTCGATTGTCATGAATTCTAATTCACCAATTAAGAAGAAAAATAAGAAGAAAACTGATAAGAGAAAAATGGTTAAAGAAAAAACAGATAAGAGTAAAGTAGAGTACATTTTTATTGAAGTTTTGTCTCTGGGAAAGAAAATGCTTGTGGGCTGTGTCTGGTTGGTTGGTTGGTTTAAGTGGCAGCTCACGCTACTCGTGAGCATCAAGTAGAGTCAAAAAGCGACTCCGTTTTGAAGAGACCACACTACCCGTAAGGAACTGGTATCCGGAGTACTAGACCCACCCCGTTCGGTTAAGATAACGTATGAGATCACCGAATCCCACACGTGATATTACCGAGAGGTCGTCCAGTATATGGTCACCCAAGATCCGGAGTCAAATATTCTGCAGCGCCGGACAATCGCAGAGAAGATGCTCCACAGTCTCCTCCTCGCCCGGTATGCCGCAGCTGCGACAATGCGAACCGCGTACAATCCCAAGTCTAATGCCATGCCTACCAATCAGCCAGTGACCGGTCAGAACAGCCGTCAGCCTCGAGACATCCCTCCTGCTCCTGCTCAGGAGAGAGTTTGTACGCACTAGGTCGTAGTTGGGCCACGTTAGTCTCGCGGTCCTACAGGTATCCAAATTATGCCACCTGTCCCCCGCCCTGCGAAAGTAGTGCCGGAAAATTTCCCCCTTAACAGTCCCCAGCGGTGCAGCGACTGACACCGATGTGGAGACGTTTAAGGCAGATCCTGCCCTTGCCAATTCGTCTGCCCTTTCATTACCGTAGAGGTCTCTGTGGCCGGGGACCCAAACCAGAGTAACTTGGGATAGACAGCTTAGCCTGGACAGTTCCTCCCTGCACTGACCAACGAGAGCAGAGGATGTGACGTACGAGCTCAGGGACATTAAAGCCGCTTGGCTATCGGCGAAGATGCCCACTGTCCCTCGAGCCCCCCTTTCAGACAGGAGTCTGCAGGCTTCCCTGATAGCCAGAATTTCCGCCTGGAAAACAGTAGCATGATCAGGTAGCCTGAAAGAACACCGCAAGTTACACTCACCCGAGAAGACCCCGGAGCCTACACCACAACTCATCTTTGAGCCGTCGGTATATACCCTGATGTCAAAACCAAAAGTTGGATCCCCCATATCCCACTCCCGCCTGGAGGGAAAGCTAACCCGAAAAGGTCGGCAGAAATCCAATCTAGGAGTAACATAGTCGGACTCAAATCCCACACGTGGGTGAAGTCCATCAAGAAGCCTAGCATGTCCATAGGTCCTGGACTTCCAGGAACCCGTTGCAGCAAGCCGCGCTGCGCTGCTAGAAGAAACCGCCATTATATGCAAATCAACAGGGATAATGTGAAGCATTACATTGAGAGCCTCCGAGGGGCAAGTTCTTATCGCGCCCGTGACCCCAATGCAAGCAGAGCGCTGCACCCTATACAGACGATCCGTGACCACCCTCTTAGTGGTCGCAGTCCACCACACGATAGAGCCATATGTCAGTATTGGACGCACTATAGCCATGTACATCCACAGCACCATTTTCGGACTCAAACCCCACCTTGAACCAAACATCCTCCTACAGGAGTAGAAGGCTACCGTTGCCTTCCTGACCCTGTGCTCGGTGTTAAGTCGCCATGATAGTTTAGAGTCCAAGATGATACCCAGATATTTCGCATGATCAGAGAGGGTGAGCTCACAGCCTTGCAGCCGCGGAGGTCTGAAGCCCGAATTGGACCGAGTGGTGAAAAGTACCAGTTCTGTTTTACTCGGATTCACTCCTAAGCCACAACTGGTGGCCCAGCTACTGAGAGTATCCAGAGCGCTGGTCATAATATCGCTAATCACGTCCAAGAACATCCCTGATACCAATATCACCACATCGTCCGCATAAGCGACAACCTTAACACCCTTATTATCCAGCGTGACGAGAACTGAGTTAATAACAAGGAGCCATAACAGGGGCGAGATCACACCACCCTGAGGTGTACCTCTCCTGACCTGCTTTGACAATTTGCTATTTCCCAGACTAGCACTGACAACACGGGAGTCCAACATGTTCACTATCCAGTCGCTGATGAAAGTCTCAGCGCCCAGATCCACGAGGGCTCCCTGTATTGCATCGGTCGTGACATTGTTGAAAGCCCCCTCTATGTCCAGAAAGGCGGCCAGTGTATATTGTCCAAATTCCAAGGATCTCTCCACCACTCTCACAACCTCATGGAGTGCAGTTTCCGTTGAGCGTCCCTTGATATACGCATGTTGACTACCCGAAAGTTGAGGCGATCCCTCGAGTTTCAGCCTTATATGTACGTCAATGAGTCTTTCCAACGTCTTCAGTAGAAAAGATGAGAGACTGATTGGCCTAAAGTCCTTTGCAGCCTCGTGACCACATTTGCCAATTTTAGGAATAAAAACTACTTTAACCTTCCTCCAGCTTACGGGCACGTAGTTAAGAGAGAGGCAAAGTCTGTATATCACAAGCAGCCAGGGAGTAATCAAATCTTGACCCCTCTGCAGCATTATCGGTAAAATGCCATCCAGACCCGGCGATTTGTATGGGGAGAAACTGCCAATTGCCCAGGCTATCCTATCAAGTGTAATTATCTCGTTTTCCATCCCATTAGAAGCACCCCTAGAGCGGCTACGTTGGTCATTGTCCAAGGTATCTGCATCCAAGCAGCCAGGAAAATGAATATTCAGAAGGATCACCAACGACTCAGCCGATGACTCTGACCAGGATCCATCACCCCTCTTAACATAAGTAGGGTTAGAGTGACCCTTTGCCAGCACCTTGCTAAGTCTAGCAGTGTCCCTAGTGTTGTCTATGGATTCGCAGAACTCTCTCCATGAGTTCCGCTTTGCCAACGCCAATGCTTTCTTGTACACCTTCAGATTGTCGCGGTATGGCTTCCACTGTCTGCTGGAATAGCTAGTGTTGAAAGCTCTTCGTGTCTCCCTCCGAAGCTCTGACAGTTCAGAATTCCACCAGGGAGGAAAACTCTTCCTTGCCCTAGTCTGAGGGCAGGAAGCTTTGAACGCCACATCAATGGCCTTTTCCAGGACCCCTACAGAGTCCTCGAGACTTTCGATTGTCCCTTCGACCCTTGGCCCCCTACACAGCTTCGTCCTAAGAATCCTATTGAACTTAGGCCAAACAGTTGTCCTAGGATTCCTGAAGCAAACGCTCTCCCTAACGTTCGTGTTGATATCGAAAAGTATCCAATTATGATCCGAAAAGGACTTCTTATCGGATACCCTCCACTTTTCAACACGTACCTGAGAATTACCTGAGATAGCTGTGATATCTAGAAATTCCTCCCAACCTATATAGTTATCGGAACTCGGAAACATAAAAGTTGGGTTAGTACCAAAATTACATATATTGAGATTGTTAGTGTTAATAAAATCAAGAAAAGACTCACCTCTCTCGTTGATTTCAGTGCTACCCCAGATCACAGCCCAGAATCAAAATATCTTCTGCAGCAATGGAGGACAACAGGAACCTCACTTCTTCTGGCGGGGCATCTCGATTGTGAGCCATATAGCAGGAGGCAATAGTGATGTTGCGGCCACCTGTCATTTCAACCTTCGCAACAGTAAGGCCAGAATCAAAATATCTTCTGCAGCAATGGAGGACAACAGGAACCTCACTTCTTCTGGCGGGGCATCTCGATTGTGAGCCATATAGCAGGAGGCAATAGTGATGTTGCGGCCACCGGTCATTTCAACCTTCGCAACAGTAAGGTCAGCTGAGCTAAATTGAGAGCATAGAAAAATCTTTATGTTCTTTTTAGCTATTATACAGGATCATGGCTTACCCTTATGATTGATGTATAGTATTGAGTACGGGGCACCCTGAAACCCTTTAACCTGTGAGTCATTGACCCAGGGCTCCTGGATGATGCCTATGTCAAGGTCGTCCTCGGCTAGAAGAACCCGCAGGTTGTCTGTAGCAATCCGGGAATGCTGCAGATTAATCTGCACGACCTTTAGCTTCCCCATCTTTGTTCGATATATTGGGGGGTTCTTCGAGCTGCATCTTATCGAGCAGCTGGTTGGCGTCATCGATTTCATCTTTCCCGTCGACACCACCCGACCCAGAAGGACGGAAAACCTTTACCTTGGCCTCCCTTATACCAAAGAAGAGCTTGTTGCCCACCTTCTCGAGTGCTGACACACCCTGTTCGGAGATGACAAGCACGTAGCTCATGCTGTTGTTTTGAGGCTCCTCTGCCCGGATGACAGACCAGTCATTCATAGGAATCTCAGGATTTTGAGCCTTGAGGCATTCTAGCAGCCTGCGGTTGTCCATTGCCATTTTTGGTAACCAAATTCTGGCACGAGGTCTAGCTGGAATTTCTGCAGCGGGGATTAGCTTTAAAATAAGGCCATCCCATGCATCGCTTATCGTAGTGACGCATTTGCTGAGGAATTCCAGGGAGAACAAGTCCATACATTTGATTAACCTGTATCCCCTGTGAATTTCACTGGAGTCAAAACGAGGGTACCGGACTATCCTTGTTGGAGATCACGTGAGCCATCACGAGTTCTGACAACTTGGATTCGATAGCACTCCATTCTGTTACTACAGGCGAAGGCAACCCACCACTGACATTTGCTAGAGCCACAAGCAAATGATCCCTTACAACCTCATTAAAGGGTCTACGAGAGGTAGAAATAGGCTGCGAAACGGTTCTCTGCTCGTGGACCTTTTTCCGCTTCGGCGATTTGTCACCCTCAATCTGTGAGCGATTTCGCTTTGCCCCTTCTACCTTCTTTGACGTGCTTGATGTGCTGGGTGCGGTCTCTTTCGCTTAAAGTACTCATCCACCACAGCTTGGTATTTTACGCGGTCCTCTTCATCGCGTTCATGAACGGTCCCATTCAAAGCGTTCTTGGCAATTTTGTCAAGAACAAACTTCGCTCTTGAATATCTAGACTTCCATACGTCGCCTGAGGATTTTTTCTTCCGCTTACGCTTGGGCAAGTCACCTGCCGAGGTGACCTGTCCAGGTTGGGATATTGCCTGAGATGTTGTCTGGTGAGACGCTGGAGTACTATGGAGTGTACCCTCAGTGCCTGGGAAGTTAACCACCGTCTCCTGACTGGAAGCCAGTAGGTCATCTTCAGACGAGTTGCAAGGCAACCCGCTAACCATCTTTATATTGTTTTTGTTGTTGTTGTTGTTTTTAAAATTAATTTTTGGTCCCACGAGAAGGCACTTAAGGGGATGGACTGTACCATGCAGTGACGGCGTACATGGACTAGGCAAAAAGTGTTACAACCAACCCGTGCCCTGGCGTTGGAGGGGAGCTGTTAACGACTAGTCATCTTTTACCACTAACTAGCCATTCAGGACATCGGCACTGCTACCAACCACCTTGACCTTACAAGTGGGGGATAAAGGAAGAGGATACAGAGGACTGAAGAAGGATTAGTAAGGCAATAGTGGGAGAGAGGAATTAGAGAGGGGGGAGGATAACCATTAGTTCATGTTCCTTGCAGCTTTTAGTACACTAAGACAAAGACCGGAGCAGGAGCACAAGTGCGCAATGTTTCAGTGCTTTGTATCAGCATACAAACCCCAGAACACTTAAGCCACCGCATCGCGACAAGATTGTTATCCATGGCGATGGCTGTGTCTACAGGCCAAATAAAAGAATTTCTTTTTCAGACTTTTTCTCAACGCTTGAAAGCCTTGCGGTGGCATATGATGGTGTTGTAATATCCGGTGATTTCAACTCGAATGTATTGACTGAAAATATTTTACTAGAAAATATGCTCACTTTTGGTCTTACTCCTACTAATGTGACTAACCCAACTCACCACACTGCCACTAGCAGCACTCTGCTTGATCTTTTTTTTGTGGCTAACTCGTCAAATGTGATTTTGTATGATCAGGTATCCGCTTCGTGTTTTTCTAAACATGATTTGATTTTTTTAACATACAACTTTAGAAGTAATGTAGATGAACAGATTTATTATTATCGTGATTTTAAAAACTTGGATTATAATATGCTTTGTGAGGATTTTGTTCGAGTGAGTTGGAATGACATGTATTTTATGATTTCTGTGGATGATCAACTTTCGTTTTTTGAGAACAATATTCAATGTCTTTATAATAAACATGTTCCGTTAAAATGTAAAAAATAACATCAAAGACAAAACCGTGGTTCTCACCTGCTATAAAGCAGTTAATTGTTATACGAGATACGACGTATGGTAGATGGAAACGTTTTAAAACTCCTGAATTGAAAACCGAATACTGTGCTGCTAGAAGAAATGTTAACATTAACATCAGAATTGCAAAAACTGAGTACTTCTCTAGACGGTTTAGCGATGCGATAGATTCGAAACAGACATGGAAAACTATTCGTGAAATTGGAATTGGAAATAAAGATAATACCAACTGTCAAGTAGATGCTAATGAGCTTAATAATGTGTTTACGAACATACCAACGGTTCCAATAAATGATAATTTTTACAGCTTTGCAGCTTTTAATAACTCTGGAGACGACCAACAATTTGAATTTTCCTGCGTTAGCCAGGCTGATGTCTATTTAAGTTTCTCGCTAATAAAATCTAATGCAGTGGGATACGACGATATGCATCCGAAGTTCATAAAGATACTCTTGCCCTCAATTCTGCCATATGTCACCCACTTGTTCAATACTATTATTATGTCTAGCACTTTTCCCTTTAAATGGAAACATGCTAAAATAATACCCTTACCAAAATCTACCTCGGAGTTCAGGCCAATAGCTGTTTTATGTTTTCTTTCGAAAGTTTTAGAGAAGCTTTTACATAGCCAAATTAACTCATTTATTAATGAAAAATCTTTGCTAACTGACATGCAATCGGGATTTCGTTCTGACCACAGTTGTGTGTCTGCCTTGGTAGATGTTTCTGAAAATATTTGACGTGAATTAGATAATGGGAAAGTAAATTTTTTAGTGCTGCTTGATCATTCAAAGGCCTTTGATACGGTTAATCACTACACGCTTTGCATGAAATTACGACATTTTTTTAAGTTCTCTCTAACTTCAACGAATCTTATGTCATCATACCTAACTAATCGCACACAAGCCGTTTACGTAAATAATTCATGGCCAAATTCTCTAAATATTTCTAGAGGAGTGCCACAAGGCTCCATCCTTGGGCCACTATTATTTTCATTATATGCAAATGATTTGCCAAAACAGCTTTTAAACTGCAAAATTCATATGTATGCAGATGATGTGCAGCTATATTTAAGTAGCCCACTTGACTCTATCACCAGTAATATTGGTAAACTTAATGAAGATTTAGGCAGAATATATGCCTGGGCAACTGCAAATGGCCTCTGCCTCAATCCTCAAAAGTCTAAGTTTATGATAATTCATAAAAGATCTGTTGATCCTTCTATTGAAGATGATGTCTTAATCAACGGTGAACAAATTAAGCTCGTTAATACTGCGAAAAATCTGGGATTGATTTTTAATAACAACCTGACATGGTCCAATCATATCAATACACTGGTTGGTCAAACGTATATTAAGCTAAGGTCACTCTGGTCTACACAATATTTCACTCCATTAAGTATTAGAGTACTTCTTGCCAAATGCTATTTGATTCCTGGTCTAATTTATGGATGTGAGTTGTTTGCCAGTTGTGATTCTATTAGCAAACGTAGGCTAGAGGTCTTATACAACAACGTTTTACGATATGTTTATGGCATAAGAAAGTATGGCAACGTATCACATGTGTCTAGTAACCTCTATGGAGTATCTTTTGTGTCTTTGCTTAAAATTCGTGTTCTTATGTTTCTGCATAAAGTAATCTACACACAAAAGCCTCAATATTTGTATGATAAAATTAGGTTTGCCAGATCACTTAGGGGTAGAAAAATTATAATCCCTCGTCATTGCTCACTCGTATCTGAGTGGCAGTTTTATATAAGTGCCACACGTCTTTGGAATATCCTTCCACACAATCAACAACTTAATAGCAACGCAAACAGCTTTAAACAGTTTCTTTTCTCTTTTTTCAACTAATTATTTATATGTAATGTTTTTTCTGATTTTATTTTAACTTTGCATTAATCTAATTATTGTTTTTAAATTTTTTTTTTTTGTATATATATTATTTTTTTGTTTTCTCAACTAAAATGTCTGCTAACTGTCTTTAATGAACAATTAAATTCCTGTATTTTAATTATAAGATTTATTCTTGTTGTACAGGAAATGGAAAATAAAATAAATAAATAAATAAAAGAAATTCGAAAATCAAAGGGAGTGAAAAAGTCAGCTCTAAACAAATATTGCATGTTTGATTATAAAACTGCTTTGTTTGAACGTAAAATTTTTACCGACAATATGTGTTTATTTTTAACTAAATTACATACTATTTTTACAATAGATGTACATAAAATAGTTCTAAGTTATGAAGATGAAAAACGAATAATTTTGAGTTATCAGATTCATACAGTCGCTACACAGTGGGATAAATCCCAAATTTGTGGAAATAATTCGGCCATTTGTTAACTTGTGGTCCGATTGCAATAAAATTTGGAACATGCACAAAAGACATAAAATGGAGTTTAAGTTTTGATTTTGAACCTTCCAGACCCTTGGGGGCGGCAAAATGGCTGCCCAAAGTTTGGTACTTTTTCATAAAAAATTTTGAGTGTTTGCCATTTTTTTGTTTCTCATCCGATTTTCAAAACATATTAGTAATCTTCTTGTAAAGATGAACAAAAAACATGCTTACATGTGTGGGTTACCTCCAATAGTTTCCGAGATATTCCGATTTTAAAATGTGAAATTCCAAATTTTGTCCGACTCAGGTCCAAAGTTTTTCTAATATCGGGAGAAAATTGGGACCAATTTTCGTTTTAAAATAACGGTTATTTAGCCAATAAAATTCTCGATTGAATAAAAAAAACATTAGTTCAATATCTTGTTTCAGTCAAAAATTACATTAGTTTAAAGTAGAAATTAAAAAAAAAAGTAAATATTGGCGATATTTTCCCCAAAAGCACCAAACTTCTTATCGCTCCAGACAAATATTTTTCTTCTGAACATGTAAAGTATGTATACTTTTCTGGAAGGTCTTTTTATACAAATGCGAGTTGTTTTAAAAAAAATTTTGATTTGTCAATACTTTTCCCCCCATCCGCTTCCAAAGTTGCCATATTTTTGAGGTAAATATCAATTTTAACTCAAAGTTTAAAATTTGTGCACGCCTCCAATTAGGTAGTGGAAACCGGGTTTATATACTCCAACAGATACCTAATGTAGTGTGTAAGTTATTTCCAATCCCGCTTTAAATGACGACATGGCAGCAAAAAACGAAAAAAAATCCCATTTTTGGAATTTTTTTTTTTATTTTTAGGAATTGTGGGATTGTTTTCAGAAAATCATAAATTCTGACATTTGTTTCAATTTGTTGACCTTAAAGTCTAGTTAATCCAAAAAATCATTGGATTATGTCTATTAATAACTATTTTATTGATAGTGAAAATTTTCATTTAAGCAAAAACTGAAATTTTTACCTTCATATTTGGATTACCCAAGTTTTTGTTTTACCAAGATGGCTAAATTCAACCTTTTTTAAAAAAATCGCAATCTACAGGTAATTTTCTTTTCAACGATACCTAAACAGAAAATCTTCAAAAGTTAGCCCTTATTCATATATTTCTTCTAATGTGTCCTCGTATTCACATCTTACATAATTGGGTCAGGTAAAAAGGGTTTTATGATGTTCTTCATTAATGAAAAAAAAAAAGACAAACAAATTAGGTTGTTTCTTTATTTAATACAAAATAATCGGACACATCATTATTTATATCTAACAGATAAAGCAAATCTTTTAATTCTTCATTATTTACAGATGCCAATGTGTTATAAGAAATCCATCGTTTTCTCATTGACGACAGGACGGGATCGGAAGACAGTAATAGGTTATTGAAAATATCTTCGTTCTGTGAGTGCCTTGAACATTTTCTGGAACTGAACAATTGGGCATATTTGAAATCTCGATTCCTTGCTTCCTGAGCTTCTTCTGTTAGTTCACCTAGAGGAAGAATGTTTTGATTCAATGATGATTTTTCCATGGCACAATACCTTATGAACTGTTGGTGTCATTTCTTGCCAGGGATATAATGATAATAGAAGTTTTATTATTTCGTCGGTATATACTCCAAATTTTGAGGAATTTAGTTTATGTTTACTATTAATTGCCATTAACATGATGTTGATCTTTCGAAGCAACTCCTTGTCAATTCCTGTTATTATTGAATTAACTTCAAAATCTCTAAAAAACCTTCTTGCTGTATTGCCATCGTTTGTACTTCCGCAACTAGCAAGTGGTTTATCTATGTTTAAGCCTGTCTGCCTTTTTAAGTCTTCTTGTATCCTCCTTTTTTCATCTGCATCATTTTTGACATTTCTTCGTTGTTTCTTACTGATTTTGTTTCATTTCCTGCTATGCTTTTATACTTTAAATCATATGCTATGTGTAAGAAGTGTTCCATGAACCGAATGCGGGCATGTAAGGGGGATATGCCAAAACCCAATACTTTTTTATTAATAGTCCTTTCTTTGGAAACATTTGAAAACGGTGATTTCTTTTTATTGCATATAGTGCATTCCCAAGTTGAGAACGTGTCTGTTATTGCATTGCAACCTTTCCATCGATCATTGTAAGGCTCAAATCAAAAGATATATTAAACTTGTAATCACCAATCTCGATACAAATTGGCTCCAAAGTACATTTTTCTCCTTCTATATAATCCACCAAATTATTAGTAGTAGAGTTGACTCTTTTATATACTCGAAACCAATGGGTCTGCAAAAAAGCTTTGGATCCAGGTGCTGAATTGATCCATACATCATCGAAAGCATTACTTGTTGAAGGCTCAGTAGTAGAACATGAACGAATTCTTAATGGAACTAACGATGACATGAATACGCTCTTATATTCTGATTTGTGCTGGCCTTCGGAAGCATGTTTGTATTCAGGAAGGGCTGATAAGCCATCACATCCCCACTTGCACATTAGTAAAACATCGCAATTATTGACTCTTTCCAGCTGATCTCTAGAAAAGTCAGAAACAATCCTAGATGCTGTGTTTTCGAGCAGATTAGACAATTCAATGCAAGCTTCATGTTCATTAACAGCAATAGGTTTTGGTAAGATACTATCCTTCTTATCTTTTATTGCGTTATATGAGGGCAGAATTTTGTGTCCTTTATCAATCAAAGCCTTTCTGAAAATAAGATATTTATTTTTGCTTAGCCCTAATTCCAACATAAGAGCAATGGCTTCTTCTTCTGTAAAATCTGTATCCGATGAAGGGGTGGGGATGCTTTTAACAATCCTTTTAAGCCGTTTTGGTGATGCAGTTGGAAGAACATCTGCGATTTGCAACGCCTCTTTAGGGCGATTTTCTTTTTTTAACATTTCCTTAAACGTGTCAGAAACTTCTGTATTTGAATGCGTAGAAAGAGTAATCGATGTTCTTTTTTTTTAGATTTTGCACACAAATCATTATAAGGCTTACAGGGTGCACCAACAGCAGAAAAATTTATCTCCAGGCTATCATTCATCCACTTATAATACTTTGTTTTAAATTTCAGAATAGAGCCGGAAACGGACTGCATTTTTTTATTAAATAATTTAATAAAATTGTCAATTTTAGATATGTCTGCAGTGTCGAATTTAGTTCATATTTATATACAAATATTAGGTACCAAATATTAGCTATTATAACCCAGGTAACTGGGTCTTCAAATACTAAGGCCCATAAAATATAAAAAGAGAGGGTATATTTAAAATAGCAATCATAAAACACGTATCTTTGGGTGGGCCCACAAAACCTTTAATATCATTAATAAAGAACATCATAAAACCCTTTTTACCTGATCCAATTATGTAAGATGTGAATACGAGGACACATTGGAAGAAATATATGAATAAGGGCTAACATTTGAAGATTTTCTGTTTAGAAGTTATGAACATAACATACCAGTGTTTGGTATCGTTGACCAGAAAATTACCTATAGATTGCGATTTTTTTAAAAAAGGTTGAATTTAGCCATCTTGGTAAAACAAAAACTTGGGTAATCCAAATATGAAGGAAAAAATTTCAGTTTTTGCTTAAATGAAAATTTTCACTATTCAATAAAATATTTATTAATAGACATAATCCAATGATTTTTTGGATTTAACTAGACTTTAAGGTCAACAAATCGAAACAAATTTCAGAAATTATGATTTTCTGAAAACAATCCCACAATTCCAACAAATAAAAAAAAATTCCAAAAATGGGATTTTTTTCGTTTTATGCTGCCATGTCGTCATTTAAAGCGGGGATTGGAAATGACTTACACACTACATTAGGTATCTGTTGGAGTATCTAAAACCGGTTTCCACTACCCAATTGGAGGTGTGCACGAATTTTAACTGTGAGTTAAAGTTGATATTTACCTCAAATATATGGCAACTTTGGAAGCGGCTGGGGGGAAAAGTATTTACAAATCAAAATTTTTTTTAAAACAACTCGCATTTGTATAAAAAGACCTTCCAGAAAAGTATACATACTTTATATGTTCAGAAGAAAAATATTTGTCTGGAGCGATAAGAAGTTTGGTGCTTTTTGGGGAAAATATCGCCAAAATTTACTTTTTTTTAATTTCTACTTTAAACTAATGTAATTTTTGACTGAAACAAGATATTGAACTAATTTTTTTATTCAATCAAGAATTTTATTGGCTAAATAACCGTTATTTTAAAACGAAAATTGGTCCCAATTTTTCTCCCGATATTAGAAAAACTTTGAACCTGAGTCGGACAAATTTGGAATTTCACATTTTAAAATCGGAATATCTCGGAAACTATTGGAGGTAACCCAACATGTAAGCATGTTTGTTCATCTTTACAAGAAGATTACTAATATGTTAATTTTTTGAAAATCGGATGAGAAAAAAAAATGGCAAACACTCAAAATGAAAAAAGTACCCATCTTTGGGCAGCCATTTTGCCGCCCCCAAAGGGTCTGGAAGGTTCAAAATCAAAACTTAAACTCCATTTTATGTCTTTTATGCATGTGCCAAATTGGACCACAAGTTAACAAATGGCCGAATTATTTCCACAAATTTTGTGATTTATCCCACTGTGCGCTAGGGGGCATTGCAAATATGACGAGGATAATAAAACCCCAGATAATAATTGTCTACAATGTCAAAATAGTAATTTTAATTTTGATGTGGATGGTGACAATGTTATTATGCAGATAAATATTGATTTATTGCAATTTCAGCATGATCGTAATGATGTTGTCTTTGAGAATATTGATTATTAGGAAATAACCCATAATAATAAATTTGACAGTAAGAAATAAGAAAAATCAATAAAGATTTTTAAAAATTATATTACAAATAAAAAAAGAAAAAAAAAAAAACGTTATATAATTTCTCTTTTAGAATTTTAAGAAATAAAACACTTAATGATTAATGATTTCTTTATACTTAAGAATATATATATTTTTATTTTATAATTTTTTTTGTTCTAAATATTCAATAAAGATAATAAAATGGTAAATCGTGTTCATTTATTTTAGAGTTAAAAAAATTTTGTAGTAAAAGAGCATTTTTTAGAGCACAAGTCCCATGCTTGTGTGAACTACAACGGATACAATCAGCATATTTTTCATTGAGTTGTTTTAAATTATAACAATTAATATTTTCTATATTGAAAACATTTTTCTGCAGCATATCCTGAAGCCATTTTTTCTTCTCCAACCCCTTAACAAAAATGTAAGAATCCATTATATTTGCTTTAAAAAAATTGCAGACAGAGTTGAATGATACTGAGCCATCTCCCCATTGTAAATGATGATGATTTATTGTTAACCAATTGACTTGTCTCTGATACTTCGGTGATAAATAATTATAATCGAAGGGAGGTGTCATGATTAAATTTATATACTCATTCGCGTTAAAGACCAGGGCAATTTTCTTTACAATGAAATTATTTGAATCTCCTCTAAAGCCTTGAAAATTAATAAAACAATTTTTTCTATTTCCATTGTTTAAACAATTTTATGAACTTGTCCTGTCAAAAGTGTATATTCCATTAAGCGATCATGAATAAGGATGCAGTAAGCTGATGTGTTTAGTGGTACATTTGTGCCTGTCTCAAACTCAATTTTTATATCAATTGGACCGCTTGCGATCGTTTCATTTTGGTGACTTACATCGATAACGGCAAAAGGAGCTTTATTTTTGAATTCTTGACAAGTTAGTAGAGGTTGAGGTTCTCTCATATAATAGTTTTGTTGTAATCTAACATACATATCATAAAGGATGGCAAAACGTTCTTGTCCAAATTCAATATTAAGATCATCATAAGGATAAGACTCTGAGTTAAGATGAACTTTGAGGTTATTTAAATCGCAATTAACGAATTTTTTGTCCTGGATGAATGCTATCAAAACAAAACGGGGTCGTTCTCTGTTTGCAGCTAATTTAGCATTCCAATGTGGCTAGTTCCAGTCGTTAATTGAGAATTATAATGACAGTCCCAACTATGGTGAAAATACCAATGACTAATAACAATAATATTTTAAAGTCAATAATAACAATAATATTTTACAGTCAATGACTGACCTACTTTTGGTTCAATTACTTAATGCCAATGAACGATACATTTTAGGTGTCGGGTCACATTACATATTTTGCTGTCTGGTCATTATGTATTTTCGCTTACCCTCAAATTCTTTTAGTTTAAGCATTACCTTAAATATATTGATAAATAGATATAACAAGATTATTAATAAAGAGTCCGTGAAGAACTAAACTACAAACTAACGGTTTAATTATTTAAACGTTCGGCCGTGAACGCCGAACATAACATGGCGACCGTCGACAAGTGACACAATAATAACATTGGTGTATGTTTAAAAAAATATAAAACATAAAATTAATATGTAAACTATAAAACAAACTTTTTATCAAAATTAATTCAAACAGTTTTGAAAAAAAAAAAACCCCTAAATAACTAATCTATAATAAAGTAGAGTTGTGACATATACAAAACAAAACAAAAAAAAATACATGTAAAATTTCTAAATCTTCAGAATATCTAGAAAAGCTAGAGAAAAAAATAAACAATTGTTTAAATACACATTTGTTTGAATAAAACATTACTTAAAACAATTCCAACATTACCAAAATACAGTGAAAAGTGAAAAAAAAACAAAGAACGTTTTTGAAGTAAAATAAAAACGATTAATCACACAAACAACCAAGTGACAAAGATATCGTTAAAAGAAGTTAAAAATACAAATCGTAAAATATACAGTCATCATAAACAACACTAAAGTGTGTGATTTAAATTAAAACATTTGGAAAAGTGAACATTTTTTTTTTTTAAAACAACAATTTTAATAAAAACAAACATTATTATGACGTGGTGGAAAAAAATACTACAGACAATCCCGTTACTTGTTGCAGGGTATGAAGTGGGCAAATCCACTGAAGATAACAACAAAGAGGTAGTAGAAATGCTACGCGCTAATTTGAAAATAAACAGTGAAGAATCTAAAACAACAACAAAAAACGAAAATAATTACATCGAAACATTGACAATAATAGCAGCGATCAGCATAGCCGTTATATATGTAATGAAGATGATCCTTAAAGCCATAAAAGGGAACAGAAACGCAGCCGCACCCCAACAACAGATATAAATTAAAGCCGTAAATAAGAAGACTAACACAGCCGCACGACAACAGCAGGAGCAAATTAACAGATAAGAAAAAAAAAATGTAAGCTAAGAAATTAAGAATTATATTTTATATAAATATTTTGAATTTATTAGATTATCTAAATTTTGAAAAAATTTTATATATATAATAATTTTTTTAAAAATTGTGAATCAAATGTTTAAAGAGTTTAAATTAAATGTTCGGCCATGAACGCCGAACTTAACATAACATACAATAAATGAAGAACAATAACAATTTATTATAAATGATGCAATGGGAAAATATTTTGGAAAGCTTAGAGCCATTGAGAATTAAATTTAGACAATCTTATAAGTGCATAAATCAAAATAGATCGATAAAGCCGGAAACATTGAGTAAACATATTCAGATTTTAATAGAAACCTTTAATACTATTAGGGCAACATTACACAGACAATACGACAGGTACTCCACACCTCACAAGGAGGAGGCCAATGGGATTTTTCACGGATTTAGAGACCAATTGATAAAAGTTTTCCATAAACATAACGTTAACATAAAGGTCCCACTGACATAAGCTGTGAGATAGATATGAAGTCACAGAGACAGACGAAAGTGAGACGGAAGGAAAGCGAGACTGACAAAATCACAAAGACAGCTGGAAATAGTAAGAAGACAAAAGGGGGAATAGAAACGACAAACATGCCACGAACGGAAGATGATGTCATGGATAAGGCCACAAAAATTGTGCCAGTTTTTGATGGTAGCGTGAACGAACTACAAAGTTTCCTTGACGCATTGACATTGATGGATAGGATAAAGGAAACACATGAAATGGTGGCAATAGATGTAATAAAGACAAAATTGAAGGGACATGCAAGGAATATTATAACAAACGAAAACACCATTCAAGCAATTAAGGATAAACTACAGTCATCTGTTCAAGGGGAGTCGTCGGAATTACTATGTTCAAAACTAATGAACATAAAACAACAATCAAAATCGGCAACAACCTATGCAGAGGAGATCCAGGAAATCGCGAAAAAACTAGGTGGAGCCTATATAAGAGAAGGCTACCCACAGAACATTGTTGAAAAATTAATAAGGCAAAATGCAGCCAAGGCCATTTCCAGAAACGCTACAAGTGATGAGGTAAAACTCATCATTAAAACAGGGAATTTCAATACTCTTAATGAAGTCGTTTCTAAGTTCATAGAGGCTAGCACTGAAGCATCAGTTTCAAATTCTTCAGTATTTTATTTTAAGCGTCGTGGTTCTGGTAATCAGAACTACAGAAACAGTGGATTTAATAACCGTGGACGTGGACGAGAAGGGCGTCGAAACAATAATTCTAGAAATTATAACAACAACCGCTACAACGGGCAACGCCGAGGTCAACACGACAATAATGGAAATCAACCAAACCATCAACGAAACAGAGGACGGATAAGATTGGCACATGAGGTCTCGGAAAACGAGACTTCCCCCCAAGACGCGGGGGGTTATACTCGAAATTAAGTGAACACAGGGCACATATTGGATCAGTGAGGAAAATATTCCACTTAAATCTCCATTTAAGTAGTTTTATTGAGATTCAAGTATCCCCTCATAATGATTTAAATACGTTCCTTGTAGATACCGGAGCGGACATTTCTCTAATTAAAATCGGTGCCCTCAACTCATTAAAAATCAATACGAAAAACATCATACAAATTTCTGGAATAGGAGAGGGAAATATTGAATCCCTCGGAACAGTTGAAATTGATTTAAAGAGGAAAATTTTCCTCATCCCCCACAAATTTCATGTAGTTTCCGATGAGTTCCCAATACCATTTCAGGGTATATTGGGTCTGGATTTCTTGAAAACATATAATGCAACTATTCAATACGGACAAGACGCAAACTCGAATTTACTCTCTTTGAGACCTTACAATTTAAATTATCCCATAAATATTCCAATACTTGAAAACATGGGCGATGGTACAATAACATTACCAGCTCGAGCTGAAGTTTTCAGGGCTATCGCAATCGAAAATGAAAATTCTGATTTGGTCGTTCCAAGTCAAACAATAGAAGATGGAGTATTTGTAGCTGGATGCATAGTATCTAAAGATTTTCCATATGTAAGAGTAGTGAACACGAATTCTGAAAATAGGTTTTTGAATGAAATGCCATTAAAATATGAGAAACTGTCTGACTACGAAATTCTGAATACATCCGGTGTTGATAATGAAAGAAACCAAATAATTTTGAAAAAGTTGACAGGAAAATTCCCTGAAATTGTTAAGCTTGAATTGATTCAATTATGTTCAAAATATATAGATATCTTCGTTTTAGAAAGTGACAAGATAAGTACGAATAATTTTTATACACAAAATTTGAGAGTTTCAGATCACAATCCCGTATACATTAAAAACTATCGCACGCCACACTCGCAAAAGGATGAAATAACAAGGCAAGTAGACAAACTAAGGCAGGATGGAATAGTGGAACCATCAGCATCCAATTATAATAGTCCTATTATGCTAGTACCATAATACCAAATAACCCTAAGAGAAGATGGCGTCTAGTAGTTGATTACCGACAAATAAATAAAAAGTTGATAGCGGACAAATTTCCATTACCCAGAATTGAAGACATTTTAGACCAACTGGGAAGAGCTAAATTTTTCTGCTGCTTGGATTTGACCTCCGATTTCATCAAGTCGGATTGAATGAGAAATCAAGGGACATTACTTCCTTTTCAACGGAAAATGGTTCATATCGGTTCACACGTTTACCATATGGCTTGAAAGTAGCTCCGAATTCGTTTCAAAGAATGATGAACCTAGCTTTTTCAGGTTTAGCACCTTCCAAAGCTTTTATATATATGCATGATGTTATTGTCACAGGTTGTTCAGTAAAGCACATGCTTAAAAATTTGGAAAGTGTTTTCCAAAGATGCAGGGATTGTAATTTAAAATTACATCCAGAAAAATGTATTTTTTTCAGATCCGAAGTTACATATTTGGGTCATAAATGCACTGATAAGGGTATTTTACCAGACAATGGTAAATACGAATCAATTAGAAACTACCCAAAACCTACAAATGGCGATGAAGTTCGTAGATTTGTAGCCTTCTGTAATTATTACAGACGCTTCATACCACATTTTGCATTTCTATTCGGTCCATTTAACTAAACTAACCAGAAAGAAGGAACCTTTTGTATGGTCTGCTGACTGTGAACAAGCCTTTCAGCACCTCAAGACAGCACTATTGTCACCACAAATTCTTCAATACCCAGATTTTGACAAAACCTTTTGCATAACAACTGATGCAAGCAAAATCGCTTGTGGCGCAATATTATCTCAAGAGAAAGATGGTATGCAACTTCCAATAGCATATGCGTCACGTGCATTCACAAAAGGTGAATCGAACAAAGCACCAATAGAACAAGAATTGATAGCAATCCAATGGGCTGTCAATCATTTTAGACCCTATGTGTATGGGAAACAATTTTTAGTACGTAGCGATCACAAACCACTTACATATTTGTATTCTTTAAAAAACCCTTCCAGCAGATTAACGAGAATTCGTTTAGAACTAGAAGAGTATGATTTTGTTATAGAACACATTAGAGGTAAAGATAATTCAGGAGCGGACGCGCTGTCTCGAATTGCCTTTAATGATATTAGATCAATACCTTCTATCAATAATATTTTCAAGGTAACTACACGCGCACAATCAAGGGATAAGACAAATGATGAAATTAATAAGGATTATAATAGAGTAGCTACTGAAAAGCCTAAAGTTTTCGAAACTATTGGCTTCGATTGCGTAAAAAAGTGGGTCAAACTTAAGGTGGATACTGACGAAAACACCCCCACAATTCATTTTAAACGAGGAAAAGAAGTGCTAGCACCAAGGATTAATATAAGAAACACTTTTGCTAATGGAAATATCGATTTAGATCAATTTTTTCCAATTCTTGAAAAAGAAGCAATAAGTAGAAATCTAGATAAAATACAAATTAATTTAAATGATGATATGTTTAACCTCGTATCAATTGAAAAATTTAAACGAAAAGCTAATCAACATATAAGGAAATTACAAATAGCGCTCACACCCAAAATATGCATAATAACTAACAAGGACGAACAAAATATTTATTACAAAAATTCCACGATAACCCTCTTTTTGGAGGACACCCTGGAACAACTAGGCTACTTAGGAAGCTTAGACAATTTTATTATTGGAAAAATATCACTAAGGATGTGAACCAATATGTAAAGAAATGTGTTCAGTGTCAAACCAATAGATCACAAAGCACATAAAAACAAATATGATTATCACCCCAACACCACAAAAACCCTTTCAAACCGTAATAATAGATACGGTAGGACCCCTTCCCATAACAGAAAAGGGAAATCAATACATTGTAACTATTATATGCGATTTTACAAAATATCTAGTGGCAATCCCAATAATTGACAAGAGTGCCAAAACGATAGCTAAAGCACTAGTGGAACACTTCATATTAATTTATGGACCCATGAATAAAATACTCAGTGACATGGGTACTGAGTATAACAATCAAGTTCTTGTGGAACTTCTTACACTTTTAAAAATAGATAAAGCTACATCAGCACCTTACCACCATCAAACGGTAGGAACAGTTGAAAGATCACATCGCACATTTAACGAGTACATACGATCATACATTCATACATCCAGAAACGATTGGGATGAATGGTTAAAATATTTTACGTATGCTTTTAACACAACACCCTCAACAGTGCATGGATACTACCCATTTGAATTAATTTTCCAAACGTACCAAATCATAGTCCACCAATACAAACTGATAAAATAGATCCATTATATAATTTCGATGATTATACAAAGGAAGTAAATTCCGTCTACAAATAGCATTAAATAGGGCACAACACTTGATTGACAAACGAAAATATACCAGAAGAACATCTATGACAGGAATGTTACCAATACTGACATTAAACCGGGTCAGGAAGTATTCATTAGGGATCACACGTCACACAAACTAGGGCCAGTTTACAAAGGACCATTTAAAGTGATTGACATCGATGATAGAAATAATGTTTTTGTAGAAATAAAAGGGAAAATTCAAAAGATTAATAAAGGGAATATTAAAATTTTTAACAAATAACTTTTATAATTTTATATACATATATCCTACCAGATACATGGCAACTTAATGATAGTATTAATATTTCTAGATAGAATATTAATTTAAATTTTGTTCAATATAGCATTTTAATGATAACATTAGGATTTGTAGATAAAATATTGATTAAATTTTTTTTATTTAGCTTATTGTAATCATGATTAATCAACATATTTTTTTTTAATAGACATTAAGAAAATATAATACAAATATATAAAACAGAAAAGATAATAAAAAACACGACAATATGTTATTACAAATAAAATTTATTGACAAAAGAAAATATTTTTATCAAAAATTCTAAATATTATACAAAAAAATTTTTTTAACAAAAATCAAAAAAAAAGTAGAAATAAATTACTAATATTAAATTAGTAAAGAAAGCTCTCATAGAAATCACTTGATCACTGATTGCTATAAGACCTTTCTCTTTAAAAGGGGAGGTATGGTGAAAATACCAATGACTAATAACAATAATATTTTAAAGTCAATAATAACAATAATATTTTACAGTCAATGACTGACCTACTTTTGGTTCAATTACTTAATGCCAATGAACGATACATTTTAGGTGTCGGGTCACATTACATATTTTGCTGTCTGGTCATTATGTATTTTCGCTTACCCTCAAATTCTTTTAGTTTAAGCATTACCTTAAATATATTGATAAATAGATATAACAAGATTATTAATAAAGAGTTCGTGAAGAACTAAACTACAAACTAACGGTTTAATTATTTAAACGTTCGGCCGTGAACGCCGAACATAATGCCATTGGTAAATTTACACCCTTTTGTATGATTTTTATCACATTTATTTTAGTCGGGTCGGAAAGGTGTACACTGTACATGTGGTATTCTCCATGAAATATTCGTAATTTTTATTTTCGGTTTTTTACTAGGCGCCGTTGAATATACAAGCTTGTCATCACTTTTGCTACGCAGTAGAATTAATTCATGTTTACAATTTAAAATAATTTTATTAAAGTCTTCAGCAAACCCCAACAATAATTTCAATGGTAAGTAAAAGTTAAAGTGCCCATTTAATACATTTAGATCGTCTACTTTATTCCAACCAGCATTTTCCATAGCAGTACCATCTATTGCCATTAGTGATACATAATTTTTTATAGTACTTGAAATATCTAGGTGCCTAGTGCGATCAATTTCAACACCATTGACCTCATATCGAATTTCATCAAACAGGTGAGCAACGAAATTGTTTATTAATCTGAAATTAGCAGAAGATGCTACCAGTTTTTTACTATTGCTGCTATCTTCAACGGAACCTTCAATGTAAATAAAACTTTCGCTTGGCAAAACATACAAGTCCTGATTTTGTATTGAGATTCTTATCTCATCGTTATTGTTGTATGATTGCAAATATGGAGTATAGGTGTGATAATCTTTTTTTATATTGCTGTCATCTGTTAAGGGAGTATCCAAAACATTAATAATTGAATTCATTATTCTTCTTTTTGTTGATGATTTTTCAATTGGAAATTCAATGATTTAAGAAAATCTATATTATTTTCGGTCAAATTGATCGGTGATTGGGACGATAACGATGATGATGATGTAAGCGTTGGTTTACCTAATGGTGACAATGTGTATTTTGAATCTATAAATCGAGTATATGGAATGTTATTTCTTGCAATTCCCTTATTGTAAATTATCATTATTTTCTCGGCCTTAAATGCAAACGAATAGTAGATTAGATTATAGTGGCACTATGCACCGCGACCAGAAATTGGTATTTTGTGCTGCCAGCGAATACACCCTATAGGTTCAGGCTCCCTACGAAGCCAAATATCCTACCAGGTGAACAGTTCCAAACGTCCGATGGCGTCACTATTCGACCACCAAAATAACGCACCCTCCAGTCGGAGAGCCTCGGACAGTTGCAGAGAACATGCTCAGAGGTCTCGGGTTCCAATTCACAAAACCTGCACGTATCCGTAGAGGATCGTCCCATATTGTACAATTGCTACCTAAGGCCACAGTGTCCTGTGAGGTAACCCGTTACGGTCCTTAGTTTGCCCCTCGTCATAGACAAGAGTTTCCGCGATCTCTCCCCAGAGGGAGATATAAACAGCCTCGCCTGTCGCTGCACAGGCGATCTGGCCCAATAGGCCCCAAACTCCGACTCCCTCCATCTTCTGAGCCTCTCTCTGACATACCCATTGGGTACGCCACAGAAGGGTTCCGGGCCAATGAATTGTCGACGAGCTCCGCAGTTGGCTAAACAGTCAGCCCGTTCGTTGCCCTCATGCCCCTCATGGTCTGGAACCCAGCCCAGTGTCAAGGAGTTGTTAAGTCCTAGACGATTTATGGCCGTAATTTCAAGCAATATATACCTACTGGTGCTTAGATACCTACCGTGTACACGAACAAAATCGAGTAGGTATCTAAGCACCGGTAGGTATCTATTGCTTGAAATTACGGGCATTAGAGAGTCGATACATTCCTTAACCAGACCAGACGACACATCTTGAGCCCTCAAGGCACCAAGTGCCGCTTGGCTGTCAGATAGAATGTAGATCATGGCCCCCCGTGTCCTCCTCCGCAGACACTCTTCCACACAGATACAGATAGCGAAGACCTCAGCCTGAAAAACGGAGGGATATTTGCCCATGGGCAGAGCACGCTGAAATCCGGGTCCGACGACACCCGCCCCCGTATCCATGTTCGACTGTTTCGAGCCATCCGTGAACCAGACCTGTGCACCAACCTCCGGTACCCAAGATCCATTCAACCACGTGCTCCTGTCGAAAATCACAACAACAAAGTGCCAAACAAATATTTGCACAGGCAGTATCTTGTCACTGACCCTAATAACCGGGTCATCAGCGAACATTTTCGCAATCTCAAGATGCCCCTTCAGATCCCCACTCCTCATGCTGCCAATCTCCCGCAGCCTTAGGGATCCCATGCACGCGTTCTCCTTTACAGAAATATGCAAAGGAGGAATACCCAGCATGACTCCAATGGCATCAGTCGGACATGATTTTGAGGAACCAGTGATACCAATACATGCCAGTCGATAAATCCTCTTAAGAGTCATCTGAGCCCCGAGTTTTTCAACCTTTGTCCACCACGCCAAAGAGGCGTATGTGACCATCGGTTTCACAATGGTGTTAAAAGACCAGTAGACCATTTGAGGTCTAAGGCCCCAGGTCTTGCCAAAGAGCCTCTGGCAGGCAAACATTGCCCTAGTGGCCCTTTTAGAGATCATATCAAGGTGCTCATTCCAATTCAGAGACCTATCCAATATAACCCCCAAGTATAGAATAGTAATTTCTTCTCCTCGAAAATTAATCAAATCGCCGTGTTGATCAACTATCCGCAGTGTTAGGGAACTTACTTCTTTGGATGTTACTGGCAAATAAATGAGATTTCTAGGTATTTCAGCAATTTTATAGCCGGGCGGAACATTTATTGCGAATTCGTGTAATGTATTTGCATGAGAACTGTATATATAAGTATTAACTACAAGATTACATTCAATTCGCAAGAGATTAACCTTAAAAATGTTTACCGGTAAATCTGACAAGTGAAGTGCGTTTGGAGAGAGAACTTTCTCATTAAAATCAAACAATTTTCCTATCGAATTTTTCTTGTTAAAGTATATCGAATCTTCAGAACTGCACACTTTAACTTGCATTGTATTGTTATTAGCTTCTATGCATATTTTCTTCTTCCCCAAACCATATCGGTCATATTCCTCTTTTATATACTCAACAATATCGTTTAGCTCATAGGATCCAATAGGTAGAGCAATTATTTTATTACCAATGTGAAATAAGTTATTGTATTTATCTACATTTGGTATGCTATTGTAGGAGCGAAAACCTATGAGAGCACATTCATAATCACCATTTAAATCTATTGGAGGAAAATAGTTTGCCGATAAATAGGAGGAATTTCCGCTCAATGTTAATGTTATTGACATTTTGCTAGTCTAATAGTAAGTGATGTAAATGAAACAAAAATTTTGATTTTTAAACAATAAAAATTCCTTTATTTTAAATAAAGTATTATCATTAGTAGTACATTGATATATGATTCTTAAAATTAAACATAATATTTATTTCTTTTTTGAAGATTCCCATTTATCGATTTTGTTGTCATCATTCACATACATACGTTCACAGTCACATCATACGTTCACAGTTATTTTCATTGTGATCACTACTACCACAATAATTGCAATATTTCAGATTTTCATATTTTATTTCAGAATTTTTAAAAACTTATCTATTTTCTTATGATGTATTTACAAATTGAGGATCTCGTTGCAATTAAATTAAAAAATAGAATAGTAAACTCTTTTTATACTTAGTTCTATAATCTTAGTTATTATCTTATAATATTTCATTTTCATTAATCCCAGAATTGCGTTGATTTGTGACACCTAACCATTTAACATATGCTCTCTCACACTTAGTTTTAAGAATTTTTTCAACTAGATAGATATCAGGAAAGCGAGTTTTAAAAGTTCTTCATCATAAAATGCACCTTCAATTTTATTTCCTTGATAATCTTCCAAAATATTTGTCGCAGGAAATGTATTGTTAATAGATCTGATTTTAAAAAATTTCTGTTGTCCAGTTTGGGGTGTATCCCTTTTCAAAAATGTGTTTGTATTTACTGATGCGTACGTGATCTCCAACATGAAATTTCGAGATTTTATACATTTTTAGGTGGTTGTATACTGTGTTTAGCAACATTTTCTCATTATTATAATTAACTTGAATGGGCGCCAATTTAATTGTGCGATGTATTTTTTTATTATATTTGTCAACTTATTCTTTATACAAGTCAATCCAATGATATGATCCGTTGTAGCTAATTCCTTCCACATCATACCTTTAAGAGTTCTATTGAATCGTTCAACAATAGACGCCTTCATTACACTATACGTTGAGTAGTGATTAATATTTCGACTTTTCATCAAATTACTAAAGATTTTATTAAAAAATTCCTTTCCATCGTCAGTATGCAAGTTTTTCGGTACACGACCCAAATTAAAAAGATTTTCCATTGCTTTGCAGACATCTGATGCATTTTTAGATTTGAGAGGTGCAGCAAAAGCAAATTTTGAGAATGTGTCAATAACTGTCAGCAAATATCGATAATCATTGTTATCCGATAAATAATTCTCTATTTCAACTAGATCAGCTTGCCATAAATCATCTATACCTTTTATAACAACTCTTCGACGTTTAAAATTTTTTCGAGCATGCTTATGCAACTCTTTCACTAGAATTCTTTTTGTATCCACTGGCAACATTGTATATTACATTATTATGATACTATACATCTTGTTTATTATTTAAATTCTTTGATTAGGTAGGAGCCCCTGCAAACACGATTCTTCCTCCGGCAACACTTTAAGTAGTAAAGTTTTCAAGTACTTCATTTGTTGACGCAGCACCTCAAGTTCTCCGTCAATGTACAATTTTTGATTTTGATTAATATCAGAAATTTTATTATATATTAAATCATCATTTTTATTTATTTTCAAAAGTAAGTCCGTTAAAATTTGGCTGATTTGTGTGAGTAGAAAAGTCGTCACTTTTGCTACGCAGTAGAATTAATTCATGTTTACAATTTAAAATAATTTTATTAAAGTCTTCAGCAAACCCCAACAATAATTTCAATGGTAAGTAAAAGTTATTTTATATAGCAGTACCATCTATTGCCATTAGTGATACATAATTTTTTATAGTACTTGAAATATGCCTAGTGCGATCAATTTCAACACCATTGACCTCATATCGAATTTCATCAAACAGGTGAGCAACGAAATTGTTTATTAATCTGAAATTAGCAGAAGATGCTACCAGTTTTTTACTATCGCCGCTATCTTCAACGGAACCTTCAATGTAAATAAAACTTTCGCTTGGCAAAACATACAAAAAACAATGCTCATCATACAACATTGCGAACATAGCTGCAGACAGAATAGCAGTGAACAATGTGGAATTGAATTTTAGCAATCTAATCCACTAAGTCTAAAAAACTTGAAAGCCTTTGAAAGACAAAATGTTGATATAAGTGTCAACGTATTCGGATACGAAGAGAAAAGGATAGTCAGACCTTACTATCTAACGAAGGAGGAGAAGCAAATCACATAAATCTTCTTCTTCTCACGAAGGAAGATAGATCCCATTATGTCTTAATTAATGACATTTCAAGGTTAGTTTGATTTAATGTATTGATAACTATTAAAATTATTTCTAATTCATTTTTTTATTTTTATCTATAGGTTTATTCGCAACAGTTTGACAGGACATCATGGAAGAATATTTATATGTAATGCGTGCCTTACTTACAAAAATAGCGAGGAACTTTTACTGCAACACAAACAAAAATGTAATAAAATTTGTACTGAATGCCCGAGGAAGCTAATGCCATCATCAAATATTCGAATGTGCATAAAGAAGTAGATGTTCCATTTACAGTTTATGCGGACTTTGAGTCCATTTAAGGAAACATAAATGAAGGGGTTAGTGCTTAAACTACTAAGATCCAAAAGCACATTCCATGTGCATTTAGCTATTTCATAAAATGTAGCTTTGATGAACACTTAGATAGTTTTAAAATTTATTTTGGTGATGATGCGCCTAAAGTTTTTGTTCAGGATTTAGTTCACGATTTAACACATATTTATAAAAATTATATATTTGAAAACGTTGAAATCAAAATGACAGCAGATGATATTAACTTTCATAATACTTCTAACATGTGTCATATTTGCGAAAAGGAAATATTTTTCTCAAAAGTTAAAGACTACTGTCATTTCACAGGCAACTATAGAGGACTTGCTCATAGCGATTGTAATTTAAAATGTATTAAACCTAAATTTATTCCTGTATTTTTCACAACTTCTCTGATACGATTGTCATATGTTCTTTAAACATCTAAATACTATTCCAAATAGTTATATGCGTGTAGTTCCTCTCAACAAAGAATTATATATATCGTTATCTTTATATCTACCAGTTTTTGAACATACGACTAAAGAAAAATTCGATTCTTTCAGATTTATGTCTTCCACCTTAGATTCTCTAGCAAAAAATCTAAATGCTGATGATTTGTATATTGTCCGCAAAAACTTCGTTGATGAAAATCATTTTAATTTAATTAGGAGAAAGGGACTCTTTCGAAAGATTTAATGAGACTGAACTAGAAAGTCGAGATAAGTTTTTTAACATTTTAACTGAAGCGGAATGCTCTGAAGAAGACTATGAACATGCTAAAAATGTCTGGAGAGAATTTAGATGTCATAATCTGTTGGATTACGCAATACTGTATTTAAAAACGGATGTGCTCTTGCTGTCGGACATTTTTCAAAACTTTAGGAAAGTTTGTAAAACTATATATAAATTAGATCCACCCCATTTTTATACCGCCCCAGGTCTTTCAAGGGACGCAATGCTCAAGACGACAAAGAAAGAATTAGAGCTATTCACAGATAAAGATATGTATGTATCTCTTTATACAAAATGGAATAAGGGGGGTCTCGTGCAATGTTCGCAGAGACATGCTAAAGCCAATCATAAGTATATGGATGATTTTGATAGTACAAAACCATCAGAATATTTAGCTTACTTAGTTGCAAATAATTTGTACGGGTGGGCAATGTCCCAGTATCCTCCAACTGGACAGTTTGAGTGGCTCGACGAGAACTCCTTAACAAATTTCGATCCCAATAAAATATCAGATACTTCTCCTATCGGATACATTTTGGAAGTTGATTTAACTTATCCACACTCTCTCCATGAACTTCACAATGACCTTCCTTTTGCCTCCGAGAACAAAATAGTTGGCAAATCAAAATTCAAAAAACTTATTGCAGACTTAACCAATAAATCAAAGTATCTGATTCATTATCGAAACCTTAAGCAATGTCTTGCAAATGGTTTAATTTGTACTAAATATCACAGAGGAATAAAATTTAGTCAATCACCACGGCTTCAGAAATATATAAACTTAAATACAGCCCATAGAGCACAAGCACAAAATGATTTTGAGAAAAATTTCTTTAAACTCCTCAATAATGCCGTCTATGGCAAAACGATGGAGAATGTGGACAAAAGGGTAGATGTTAAAATAGCTCAAAACTGGGAGAGTCAAGATAAAAATCGTAAAGGGGTACGATATTTTGTTTCTCGATCCAATTTTGAAAACATTGCAAAGTTTTCTGATGACTTGTTTGCAGTTCAAATGTCTAGAGTTGATATATTATATGACAAACCCATATAGGGTTTGCCGTACTTGAATTATCTAAATGGAAAATGTACGATTTCCATTATAGGATAATGAAAGGAAAATATAAGGAAACTATAACCCTCAATTATATGGACACAGACTCATTTATTTATTCAATTAAAACAGAGGATTTTTATAAGGATATACTTAATGATTTGTTCCATGAATTTGATACCTCTGATTATTCCGCTGATAATCCATATGGTATCCCATTAGTAAATAAAAAAATTTTAGGGAAAATGAAAGACGAGAATAACGGAAAAATAATGCTCGAATTTGTTGGTCTTCGTTCAAAAATGTATTCAATTAAAACTATAGACTACAAAGAAATTCGAAAATCAAAGGGAGTGAAAAAGTCAGCTCTAAACAAATATTGCATGTTTGATTATAAAACTGCTTTGTTTGAACAGAAATTTACCTGTAGATTGCGATTTTTTTAAAAAAGGTTGAATTTAGCCATCTTGGTAAAACAAAAACTTGGGTAATCCAAATATGAAGGAAAAAATTTCAGTTTTGCTTAAATGAAAATTTTCACTATTCAATAAATATTTATTAATAGACATAATCCAATGATTTTTTGGATTTAACTAGACTTTAAGGTCAACAAATCGAAACAAATTTCAGAAATCATGATTTTCTGAAAACAATCCCACAATTCCAACAAATAAAAAAAATTTCCAAAAATGAGATTTTTTTCGTTTTGTGCTGCCATGTCGTCATTTAAAGCGGGGATTGGAAATGACTTACACACTACATTAGGTATCGGTTGGAGTATCTAAAACCGGTTTCCACTACCCAATTGGAGGTGTGCACGAATTTTAACTGTGAGTTAAAGTTGATATTTACCTCAAATATATGGCAACTTTGGAAGCGGCTGGGGGGAAAAGTATTTACAAATCAAAATTTTTTTTAAAAACAACTCGCATTTGTATAAAAAGACCTTCCAGAAAAGTATACATACTTTATATGTTCAGAAGAAAAATATTTGTCTGGAGCGATAAGAAGTTTGGTGCTTTTGGGGAAAATATCGCCAAAATTTACTTTTTTTTTAATTTCTACTTTAAACTAATGTAATTTTTGACTGAAACAAGATATTGAACTAATTTTTTTATTCAATCAAGAATTTTATTGGCTAAATAACCGTTATTTTAAAACGAAAATTGGTCCCAATTTTCTCCCGATATTCGAAAAACTTTGAACCTGAGTCGGACAAAATTTGGAATTTCACATTTTAAAATCGGAATATCTCGGAAACTATTGGAGGTAACCCAACATGTAAGCATGTTTGTTCATCTTTACAAGAAGATTACTAATATGTTAATTTTTTGAAAATCGGATGAGAAACAAAAAAATGGCAAACACTCAAAATGAAAAAAGTACCCAACTTTGGGCAGCCATTTTGCCGCCCCCAAAGGGTCTGGAAGGTTCAAAATCAAAACTTAAACTCCATTTTATGTCTTTTATGCATGTGCCAAATTGGACCACAAGTTAACAAATGGCCGAATTATTTCCACAAATTTTGTGATTTATCCCACTGTGCGCTAGGGGGCATTGCAAATATGACGAGGATAATAAAACCCCAGATAATAATTGTCTACAATGTCAAAATAGTAATTTTAATTTTGATGTGGATGGTGACAATGTTATTATGCAGATAAATATTGATTTATTGCAATTTCAGCATGATCGTAATGATGTTGTCTTTGAGAATATTGATTATTAGGAAATAACCCATAATAATAAATTTGACAGTAAGAAATAAGAAAAATCAATAAAGATTTTAAAAATTATATTACAAATAAAAAAAGAAAAAAAACGTTATATAATTTCTCTTTTAGAATTTTAAGAAATAAAACACTTAATGATTAATGATTTCTTTATACTTAAGAATATATATATTTTTATTTTATAATTTTTTTTGTTCTAAATATTCAATAAAGATAATAAAAATGGTAAATCGTGTTCATTTATTTTAGAGTTAAAAAAATTTTGTAGTAAAAGAGCATTTTTAGAGCACAAGTCCCATGCTTGTGTGAACTACAACGGATACAATCAGCATATTTTTCATTGAGTTGTTTTAAATTATAACAATTAATATTTTCTATATTGAAAACATTTTTCTGCAGCATATCCTCAAGCCATTTTTTCTTCTCCAACCCCTTAACAAAAATGTAAGAATCCATTATATTTGCTTTAAAAAAATTGCAGACAGAGTTTGAATGATACTGAGCCATCTCCCCATTGTAAATGATGATGATTTATTGTTAACCAATTGACTTGTCTCTGATACTTCGGTGATAAATAATTATAATCGAAGGGAGGTTTCATGATTAAATTTATATACTCATTCGCGTTAAAGACCAGGGCAATTTCCTTTACAATGAAATTATTTGAATCTCCTCTAAAGCCTTGAAAATTAATAAAAACAATTTTTTCTATTTTCATTGTTTAAACAATTTTATGAACTTGTCCTGTCAAAAGTGTATATTCAATTAAGCGATCATGAATAAGGATGCAGTAAGCTGATGTGTTTAGTGGTACATTTGTGCCTGTCTCAAACTCAATTTTTATATCAATTGGACCGCTTGCGATCGTTTCATTTTGGTGACTTACATCGATAACGGCAAAAGGAGCTTTATTTTTGAATTCTTGACAAGTTAGTAGAGGTTGAGGTTCTCTCATATAATAGTTTTGTTGAAATCTAACATACATATCATATAGGATGGCAAAACGTTCTTGTCCAAATTTAATATTAAGATCATCATAAGGATAAGACTCTGAGTTAAGATGAACTTTGAGGTTATTTAAATCGCAATTAACGAATTTTTTGTCCTGGATGAATGCTATCAAAACAAAACGGGGTCGTTCTCTGTTTGCAGCTAATTTAACATTCCAAATGTGGCTAGTTCCAGTCGTTAATTGAGAATTATAATGACAGTCCCAACTGTGGAATGCCATTGGTAAATTTACACCCTTTTGTATGATTTTTATCACATTTATTTTAGTCGGGTCGGAAAGGTGTACACTGTACATGTGGTATTCTCCATGAAATATTCGTAATTTTTATTTTCGGTTTTTTACTAGGCGCCGTTGAATATACAAGCTTGTTATCACTTTTGCTACGCAGTAGAATTAATTCATGTTTACAATTTAAAATAATTTTATTAAAGTCTTCAGCAAACCCCAACAATAATTTCAATGGTAAGTAAAAGTTAAAGTGCCCATTTAATACATTTAGATCGTCTACTTTATTCCAACCAGCATTTTCCATAGCAGTACCATCTATTGCTATTAGTGATACATAATTTTTTATAGTACTTGAAATATCTAGGTGCCTAGTGCGATCAATTTCAACACCATTGACCTCATATCGAATTTCATCAAACAGGTGAGCAACGAAATTGTTTATTAATCTGAAATTAGCAGAAGATGCTACCAGTTTTTTACTATCGCTGCTATCTTCAACGGAACCTTCAATGTAAATAAAACTTTCGCTTGGCAAAACATACAAGTCCTGATTTTGTATTGAGATTCTTATCTCATCGTTATTGTTGTATGATTGCAAATATGGAGTATAGGTGTGATAATCTTTTTTTATATTGCTGTCATCTGTTAAGGGAGTATCCAAAACATTAATAATTGAATTCATTATTCTTCTTTTTGTTGATGATTTTTCAATTGGAAATTCAATGATTTAAGAAAATCTATATTATTTTCGGTCAAATTGATCGGTGATTGGGACGATAACGATGATGATGATGTAAGCGTTGGTTTACCTAATGGTGACAATGTGTATTTTGAATCTATAAATCGAGTATATGGAATGTTATTTCTTGCAATTCCCTTATTGTAAATTATCATTATTTTCTCGGCCTTAAATGCAAACGAATAGTAGATTAGATTATAGTGGCACTATGCACCGCGACCAGAAATTGGTATTTTGTGCTGCCAGCGAATACACCCTATAGGTTCAGGCTCCCTACGAAGCCAAATATCCTACCAGGTGAACAGTTCCAAACGTCCGATGGCGTCACTATTCGACCACCAAAATAACGCACCCTCCTGTCGGAGAGCCTCGGACAGTTGCAGAGAACATGCTCAGAGGTCTCGGGTTCCAATTCACAAAACCTGCACGTATCCGTAGAGGATCGTCCCATATTGTACAATTGCTACCTAAGGCCACAGTGTCCTGTGAGGTAACCCGTTACGGTCCTTAGTTTGCCCCTCGTCATAGACAAGAGTTTCCGCGATCTCTCCCCAGAGGGAGATATAAACAGCCTCGCCTGTCGCTGCACAGGCGATCTGGCCCAATAGGCCCCAAACTCCGACTCCCTCCATCTTCTGAGCCTCTCTCTGACATACCCATTGGGTACGCCACAGAAGGGTTCCGGGCCAATGAATTGTCGACGAGCTCCGCAGTTGGCTAAACAGTCAGCCCGTTCGTTGCCCTCATGCCCCTCATGGTCTGGAACCCAGCCCAGTGTCAAGGAGTTGTTAAGTCCTAGACGATTTAGAGAGTCTATACATTCCTTAACCAGACCAGACGACACATCTTGAGCCCTCAAGGCACCAAGTGCCGCTTGGCTGTCAGATAGAATGTAGATCGTGGCCCCCGTGTCCTCCTCCGCAGACACTCTTCCACACAGATACAGATAGCGAAGACCTCAGCCTGAAAAACGGAGGGATATTTGCCCATGGGCAGAGCACGCTGAAATCCGGGTCCGACGACACCCGCCCCCGTATCCATGTTCGACTGTTTCGAGCCATCCGTGAACCAGACCTGCGCACCAACCTCCGGTACCCAAGATCCATTCAACCACGTGCTCCTGTCGAAAATCACAACAACAAAGTGCCTAACAAATACTTGCACTGGCAGTATCTTGTCACTGACCCTAATAACCGGGTCATCAGCGAACATTTTCGCATTCTCAAGATGCCCCTTCAGATCCCCACTCCTCATGCTGCCAATCTCCCGCAGCCTTAGGCATCCCATGCACGCGTTCTCCTTTACAGAAATATGCAAAGGAGGAATACCCAGCATGACTCCAATGGCATCAGTCGGACATGATTTGAGGAACCAGTGATACCAATACATGCCAGTCGATAAATCCTCTTAAGAGTCATCTGAGCCCCGAGTTGTTCAACCTTTGTCCACCACGCCAAAGAGGCGTATGTGACCATCGGTTTCACAATGGTGTTAAAAGACCAGTAGACCATTTGAGGTCTAAGGCCCCAGGTCTTGCCAAAGAGCCTCTGGCAGGCAAACATTGCCCTAGTGGCCCTTTTAGAGATCATATCAAGGCGCTCATTCCAATTCAGAGACCTATCCAATATAACCCCCAAGTATAGAATAGTAATTTCTTCTCCTCGAAAATTAATCAAATCGCCGTGTTGATCAACTATCCGCAGTGTTAGGGAACTTACTTCTTTGGATGTTACTGGCAAGTAAATGAGATTTCTAGGTATTTCATCAATTTTATAGCCGGGCGGAACATTTATTGTGAATTCGTGTAATGTATTTGCATGAGAACTGTTTTTATAAGTATTAACTACAAGATTACATTCAATTCGCAAGAGATTAACCTTAAAAATGTTTACCGGTAAATCTGACAAGTGAAGTGCGTTTGGAGAGAGAGCTTTCTCATTAAAATCAAACAATTTTCCTATCGAATTTTCTTGTTAAAGTATATCGAATCTTCAGAACTGCACACTTTAACTTGCATTGTATTGTTATTAGCTTCTATGCATATTTTTTTTTTATATTCCTCTTTTATATACTCAACAATATCGTTTAGCTCATAGGATCCAATAGGTAGTGCAATTATTTTGTTACCAATGTGAAATAAGTTATTGTAATTATCTACATTTGGTATGCTATTGTAGGAGCGAACATCTATGAGAGCACATTCATAATCACCATTTAAATCTATTGGAGGAAAATACTTTGCCGATAAATAGGAGGAATTTCCGCTCAATGTTAATGTTATTGACATTTTGCTAGTCTAATAGTAAGTGATGTAAATGAAACAAAAATTTTGATTTTTTAAACAATAAAAATTCCTTTATTTTAAATAAAGTATTATCATTAGTAGTACATTGATATATGATTCTTAAATTAAACATAATATTTATTTCTTTTTTGAAGATTCCCATTTATCGATTTTGTTGTCATTATTCACATACATACGTTCACAGTCACATCATACGTTCACAGTTATTTTCATTGTGATCACTACTAGCACAATAATTGCAATATTTCAGATTTTCATATTTTATTTCAGAATTTTTAAAAAACTAATCCATTTTCTTATGATGTATTTACAAATTGAGGATCTCGTTGCAATTAAAAAGTTCTTCATCATAAATGCACCTTCAATTTTATTTCCTTGATAATCTTCCAAAATATTTGTCGCAGGAAATGTATTGTTAATAGATCTGATTTTAAAAATTTCTGTTGTCCAGTTTGGGGTGTATCCCTTTTCAAAAATGTGTTTGTATTTACTGATGCGTACGTGATCTCCAACATGAAATTTCGAGATTTTTATACATTTTTAGGTGGTTGTATACTGTGTTTAGCAACATTTTCTCATTATTATAATTAACTTGAATGGGCGCCAATTTAATTGTGCGATGTATTTTTTTATTATATTTGTCAACTTATTCTTTATACAAGTCAATCCAATGATATGATCCGTTGTAGCTAAATTCCTTCCACATCATACCTTTAAGAGTTCTATTGAATCGTTCAACAATAGACGCCTTCATTACACTATACGTTGAGTAGTGATTAATATTTCGACTTTTCATCAAATTACTAAAGATTTTATTAAAAAATTCCTTTCCATCGTCAGTATGCAAGTTTTTCGGTACACGACCCAAATTAAAAAGATTTTCCATTGCTTTGCAGACATCTGATGCATTTTTAGATTTGAGAGGTGCAGCCCAAGCAAATTTTGAGAATGTGTCAATGACTGTCAGCAAATATCGATAATCATTGTTATCCGATAAATAATTCTCTATTTCAACTAGATCAGCTTGCCATAAATCATAATACCTTTTATAACAACTCTTCGACGTTTAAAATTTTTTCGAGCATGCTTATGCAACTCTTTCACTAGAATTCTTTTTGTATCCACTGGCAACATTGTATATTACATTATTATGATACTATACATCTTGTTTATTATTTAAATACATTGATTTAGTTAGGAGCCCCTGCAAACACGATTTCCTCCGGCAACACTTTAAGTAGCACTTCCTCCGGCAGCACTTTCAGTAGTAAAGTTTTCAAGTACTTCATTTGTTGACGCAACACCTCAAGTTCTCCGTCAATGTACAATTTTTGATTTTGATTAATATCAGAAATTTTATTATATATTAAATCATCATTTTTATTTATTTTCAAAAGTAAGTCCGTTAAAATTTGGCTGATTTGTGTGAGTAGAAAAGCTTTTGTGACGGCATCGTTTTCTTCCACAGGGGACGCAACATTTTTAAGCCTCTTGTTTTTGTCATTAAGATTTTTATCGCCATCCACAATGACGCCAAACATTTTCGAGTCATTCTTGCTTATTATATTATTGTACTTCAACTTAGAATTGTAATAGTGTCCGAACTTGTCGACAGACATTTTCGGTATATTTTTTTTTATTTTTTTTTTTTTTTTTTTTTTTTTTTTTTTTAAATTATTATTATTCATTTTTATTGACCAATATAAAAATTAACAAAATTTCTTAAAACTAATCCGCGAAGCAGCATGGCTTGTCTGCGGAAAAATAGATTAAAGTTCATTTATTCATTTATTATATTTTTCATTGCGAATCTATAAAATATTTTTTAATCATTTTTTTTTCTTTTATATATATTGCTGGTGTTTATTATAGGCGTTGGTAATTTATTTAAAATGGAGGGTACAGCGATGTTTAAGGTGTTTTTTCCATAATTGTTTTTATGACGTTCAACCTTAAATCTTCCTGCCGCTCGGCGGCGCGTGTTGTGTGCATGGTCAATGACATGAAGAAATCGTGTGTCATTGGAAAATTCATTAGATATTGTTGTATAATATATGCTATTTACGTTGAGCACATTGAGGTCTTTAGCAAGGTTCGAAGGCATTTCTATCGAGCGTTTTATGTTGTTGTTGTTGTTTATGGTGTACCTGTTGACAGTGTTGTTGTAGATTATGTTGTTGTTGACTATGTTGTTGTTGGCGTTGTTGTTGTTGACATTACTGTTGTTGGCGTTGTTGACGTTGTTGCTGTTGGCGTTGTTGTTGACGTTATTGTTGTTGGCGTTGTTGACGTTAATGTTGTCAGCGTTGTTGTTGGCATTGTTGACGTTATTGTTGTTGGCGTTGTTGTTGACGTTGTTGCTATTACTTAAGTTGTAGTTTTTGAAATTTTGGTTTTTCCACAGGATTTTTAATAGCCTATTTTGGGTATTCTGCAGCGTTCCGCAATACGTTGCACTTCCCCAAGCGGTAACTCCATGCCTGAGATAGGATTCGGCTAGAGAAAAGTACGCCTGTCTTAAGACTACTGGTGTTGCGCAGTTGCTTAAATGGAAAAGCATATAGGATGCCTTGCGTAGTTTTTTTTTCAAGTTTTCTATGTGAGTTTTCCATTTAAAGTTTTGGTCGACATATACTCCCAAATATTTATATGTATTGAAAATTTCTATGTAAATATTGCAATTATCATTCGCGTCAATGTTGTTGTTTGCGTTTAAGTGAAGGCATTTGTGGTCGTGAAATTTAAGTTTTACGTTTGTATGTATTATATGTGGCGGTTTAATGTGCATAAGCTTTGTCTTAGCAGCATTTATCACAAGGCCATTATCGTGGCACCATTTTGCAACGATATCTAGTTGATTTTGCATAATTTCACTAGCGTTTTTGATGTTTTTATGTGTTATTACAATTGCCGTGTCATCTGCATAGGCAAAAGTTGTGCTACTCTTTAGCATGCTTATCATATCGTTTGCATAGATAATATACAGTATTGGGCCCAATTTGGAACCCTGTGGTACTCCATGGGATGATATAATTTCGTCACTAAGGATGTTATTAATTTTGACTCTATACGATCTAAAACTCAAATAGTTTTTAAACCAATTAATGCAACTGCCCCGAATTCCGTTTCTTTCTAGGATTGAGATTAGTTTATTGTGTGATAATGTGTCGAAAGCTTTGCTAAAGTCTATGAATAGGGATAGACAATGGTTGTTATTACTTAAGCTGTTATTGATAAAACTTGCAAAGTTTCCAAGTAACTTATTAATATTTTTTCCCTTTTGGAATCCAAATTGGTTTTTATTAATAATTTTGTATTTTTCTAAGAACTGGGTCAGCCTTCTTACAACAATTTCTTCTATAACTTTCTCAACAACTGGCAAGATTGATATAGGTCTATAGTTGTTGTAGTCAGCCTTTGTTCCCTGTTTATATATTGGACGTATCAGTGAGGTTTTAAGCATATTTGGTATGAATGAGCTGTCCAGGCACGAATTAATTAGAGCTGTCATTACGGGAGTGATAAAGCTTGCATTATTTCTCAGGTCCTTTGGTCGTATTCCGTCAAAACCTGCACTCTTTTTAACGTTTAGATTTTTTAGTATGTTGTAAACTTCTTCTTCGTTTGTAAAAGTTAGATACATGGTATTTTCTATTGTTCTATCTATGTTATTTATTGTTCTGATGTTGCAATTATGTAAAATATTTTGTACACTTTCTTTAAAACTGTTAGCAAAGTTTTTTAAAATTGTTTCTAGATTTTCATTTTTAAAATTTTGTATAATAGTATTGTCTATATTATTCGATTTTTTACCGATAATTTCATTTATCAATTGCCATGTGACACGCATATCACTTCTATTTTGAATAAATTGATTTCTATAATAGTTATTTTTGGCACTATATATTTTTTTATTCAAATAGTTTCTGAAGTTTTTATATTCGCTTTCATTAGCTTTATCGTTCCTATTGTCCATTATTATCCATTTCTTATAAAGTTTATCCCTAGTTTTACAATTTTTGATAATTTCATCACTTATCCACGGATTTTGAGATCTTGATCTATTATGTTTTTTAGTTTTTGTTGATTTTTCGTATATTTCACAGAACTTTTTATGAATTTTGTTATAAATTTCATTTATATTTGCACATTGGTAAATGAAATCATTCCACTTTGTTTCTTTAATTTGTTTGTTCACTTTATAACTAATAATTTCGGCCCCTAGATTAATGCTAGTTTTCCTGCTCTGGTTGTCTTCTTTATTGACACAACAGAAAAGTGAGTAGTGATCTGACGTCGTTGTTGTTATTATTGATGAGTTGGTTTGTGTGTTTGATTGATTGGCTTTAATAAACAGATGATCAATGCACGTGCTAGTATTTTTGTTTACATCAACTCTTGTGCTTTCGTTTATCATGCACTGTAGACCATTAGACAAGAGCATTTCTAAATACTTAGTTGTTGTGAAGTTTTGTATTTTTATATCAATGTTTATGTCTCCCACAATTATTATCTCTTGTTTCTTTTTATTTTGCTAATTGTTTCATCGAGCTCGGTTATGAAAGTGTTTACATTCAGAGATGGGGGACGGTAAATTGAGAGAAGGGAAATAACTGAATTGTTGATATTAATATCAAGCTGTATTAGTTCAAATGAACGGGTATTTGAGGAGAGTTTTGTGTAAGTGAGATTTTCTTTAATATAAACAGCAATACCCCCGCCTCCTATATCTTTACCTTGTTCATCTTTTCTGTTTAAAAATAACGAGTTGAATCCATTTATGTTATACAAATCATTTTCTGCATCAGTTATATTTGTTTCAACAAGAATAATAATTTTAATATTGTTTATTACATTTTGAATATCAACTAGAAAATTTGTAAAGTTTTTACGGATAGATCGAATGTTCATATAAATCATCGAAAAGGATAACTTAAAAAATTTTTATTAAGTTCATTAAAATTATTCAAAGTTCGTTTTTGCATATTATTTATTATTTATTTTGAAATAGTTAAGAAAAAAAGTTGGCATAAAAAAAAGTTCAAATGTTTTTTGTAATTTAAATTGTTGGATTTATTAATTCAATATCAGCGGCATTATTAATGATGATAGCAGGAGTGTTTTCCACTTTGCGTGCAAAAATATTGCCATTTCGGACCCAAACGAACTTCCATTTGCATTCCTTAGCTTTTGTTTTAGCTAACCATAAAAGCCGTCGATAATGGGCAGTCAGTTCATCATTTACATAGACATAATTTTTGTTGTTGTTGGTTGTTGTTGCATTACGGTTTTGGTTATTATCTTCTTCATCGTTAAGTACATTTGCATCGATTCTGTGGCTCCTTATTTTTCCCATTAGTTCTCTTTTTTTGTTGAGAGAAGAGAATTCAACTATTATTTTATTATTCTTTCTTAACCTAATATCAGCATTATCAATGTCGACTGTTAGCGACCAAGCAATTTTTTTAACAACATCAATTGCACTCATCTCTTGCTTTTGAACATTATTTATTTCAATGTTTTTGTTTATGGCGTGTTGTTCCAATTTATTAATGCGTGTGTCCATTTCGAATATTTGTTTTGTGTTTTCTTTGTTTTTGTCGTAAAGTTCACTGACCTGTGTGGCTAAATTAGCAATTGTACTTGTTATTGTTGTAAGTGCTTTTTTCTATTTCTTCTTTAATTTGTGTATTGGATGTATTTACACTTACAGCTAGTGTTTGGATTGTTGTTTTTATTTCGTTAACATCTGTTTGAACAGTGCATAATTTTGAGTTAAGCATGTTTAGCGAAAGAGAATCTTTGAAACGTTTAGCACTTTCTTCATTATAAGAGTCAACATCATCTTCATCACGTTGTTGTTTTTGTTGGTTGTTGTCGTCCAATATGACGGTGGGGGTGTGGGATCTACTTTTTCTGCAATTCTGGCATTTCCACTCACAAACTATATATATATTACATTTGCTTCCTGCAATTCTTCGATGATTGATATGATTTCATTATTATGATTGTTATGACCAGCAGCTTGAGAAGCTATTAAAAGTCTTAGGCGATCAACTAACTCATTCGGATCATCCCAATAAATATAATTGGGTTTGATAGAATTTAACTTCATAAGACCGCTACCTGTTTTTTCATTTTTAAATAATTTGCTAATAATGGTTTTATACTTGTATGCCCGAGTGCCTTTTATTTGTCCATCAGCTTTATAATCTCTTTTGTGAGCATTTGTAGCGATTAAAATCTTTTTGTAAATATTCAATTCTGTTTGATCATAGTTTGTGGGACTCTATAAAACATTAACTGAAGCAAACCAGGTGTAAGCAACCAATTTTGGTTTAATACCATAATTTTATCTTCACCCAAATTGCCAAATTTCCATTCACCATTCGAGTCTTTATGGGGACCATAAAGTGTATCTAGTTCATTTTTTCGACCCAGATGGGATAAATCTTTGGACTTATTGTTGTATTATTGTTAGTAACATTAATTGGAGATTCTGCTTGCTGATAAATATCATCATCATCATTCTCACCTTCAACTGTATTGTATTCATTGCTTGGTAAAACTTTCTTTGGGGTACTTGTTTCCAGTTTCATTGGTAGCTTGCTAAACGATAAACTCATATCATTTTTGATTTCATTTTTAATTTCTTCTTCTTTTCTCTATCAGAAATATTCTTTCTTTTATTAGAAATGTTTATAAGTTCATTTAATGGTTTGGTTAAATCTATCTTCCAATCTATCATATGTGTTAGTTTCACCCACTTTTATGCTTCGAAATTTCTTCTTCAAAGCATTTCTTGTCTTTACCAGTTCCTCCAACACTTCAGTCATATTAATTACAAAAACCAGGAACAGACCACAAAACAGACTGGGAAAATATCACGAACAGTTCAGGAACAGAGGAGGAACTGATCAGCAGCGTATCAAGAGTTTGATAATATTAGGTTTAATCAATTTGTTTAATTGATAATCCTTTTGATTCAAGATCGCAGACTTTACTAATGACATCTTAGAACTTCAACCTAATTATATTTCGATAAAAATATTAAATGACTTTCTATATCGACCAGCATTTAAGTCATCATCTTTACTTATTGTTAAAAATCCATATTTATCTTTCCAACATTCTCGACATATTTCGCAAAACTGCTCAAAGGTCATATCCGTTCCAACATGATCACTATACACATGCTTCATATTCATTGCATCCTCCTTAAACATTATAAACATATTGGCATTATCTCGTATCAAATGTTTAGGAATTCTGGTATAAGTTTGACATAAATAAATTGAATCAATATTTCTATGACGACCCATACAGAAATATGCACGTATATTATTCTGATTCTCACATGCAACATCATCAAATATAAAAATTGAATTATTTTTTGCGTCATCTGGCGGTATAACACTGTCGTTATCAGAAAATGTGAAATATCCCATTCCTTTTATTGGCGACATAAGTTTCTTCAAGTATCATATTTAGGTTGATATAGTGATTTAGAATACAAATATATATTTTCAAATTTAAGACCGTTCGGACTTTCAATCAGGCTAATCATCACATTAGTCTTTCCACAGTTGGATGGCCCCACTATTAGAGACCTAATAGAATTGGGTAATTAAACATTGTGTCTTCTTTTTTGGGTGTATTCGTTGAGAAATCTACGTTCCTTACATTAATATTATTATGTTGTTTGATCAAGCGCATTTTTATAACTAAGGACGATATTATAAATGTTCCTTTTTATCAGTTTCCAGAATATATAAGTAGGCATTACAATATAATAGAACTATCAATCATATCGATTATATCACTGGAAGCGGACTAGTAGATAGAGTTATAAATTCTCTACCATTTGAACTTCATTTACCAGGCTACGAATTTTGTGGACCAGGTACTAAGCTAAAAAAACGTTTAAAGAGAGGAGATAAGGGGGTTAATCCATTGAATGCTCGATATAGCTTATTCTCATAATAAGGAAATCGAGAAGCGTCATCAAGCAGATAAAGTCTTAGAAAATCGTGCTTGGGAACGCGTTTTATCCAAAGATAGCAGTATCGGAGAAAAAGCAAACGCATATTTAATAACTAACGCAATGAAGGCTAAAGTCAAATTAGGGATGGGCCTAATGGCAAAAATTAATGGTAAAAAAGTCTTTAGCACTGCAATACGATTGGCTACGGCAACTGTAAAGAAAGAGAGACCTAAAGATATAAATGATGCAGTTCGTATTGCTCGTAAAGTATTGAACAAATCGCTGAAAGGGAAAAAAAATCGAAGTTATTATACCTCGCATTATCACTGTACCAAAAATAGGAGGGTTTCTACCATAAGTCCCAATATTGACTGCTTTAGGAGCCTTAGGTGATCTATCATCCGGTGGAGCAGCTATTGTTAAAGCTATTAATGCCGCAAAAGACTCTAAAAAACAGCTCGAAGAGGCTACTAGACACAATAGGAGTATGGAGGGTATAGCAATGGGAAAATTACTTTATCTTAAGCCATATAAGAAGGGGTATGGTCTTGTGTTCGATAAGATGTCAAAAAACTAATAAAGATGCTGCCCAAAAGGCCACTTACTGACATCGATTTAAATAAGTTTTGTATCCATATTCCCCACTTTAGAGGTGTATTTATAAGAGACTCGCTCCCCAATCGTCCTAGACAAAAAGAATGTGGAATTATAAATTTGGATTCATCAAGTGGTCCTGGAACACATTGGGTAGCGTACTATAAAAATAAACATTACACAGAATATTTCGATAGTTTTGGAAATTTGCAGCCACCACTTAGTAATAAAATACTTGGCCGTCAATATAGATATAATTATAATTATAATCAACAAAACTATAATTTATATAATTGTGGTCACTTATGCATAAAATTTTTATATGAAATTTACAATAAATAAGAAAGAAACAACTTTATTATTTTTTTAATTTTGGTATATAACTTTGGTTTTATTTAAGATTGTTTTTTTTTATTTTTTTTTTTTGAACAATTTAATTCCAAATCGGATATTCACCATTTTGAGGAATAATATATTCATTTATATGAAATAACTCCAACTCTAATCGGAAGGGTTTGCCGTCTACCCCAGGTTCTTTTTTGATAAAGTAATTCTCCGATGATAAATCCAGTAGTTCTTCTTCAGTGATGCCATTAAACCTTTTTGGAAGAAAGATGATACAGTGCTCCCCCTCAATCTGGATACTTTCTCCATATTTTGTTTGCGTTCGAATTGCTTTCAAAATTTTGTATAATTTAAGATCATCCATATCTTTAGTATGGAGTATGGGCTTGTTGTTGAGATCATGAAATTTCTTTAATAATGAATTTGATGCAGCGTCCATGGTGGTTGCTTCTTTGACGAATTTTTTGGAATTAAGTTTTTCGATGAATTAAAAAAATAAACTAATTTCTTAAGATATTTTATTGATAACAGAATAAATTGCGTTGACTGGTAAGAAAAGAGCATAAATAACATAACATATATATAATGTTGGGGATTTAGAAAGGAAGAAACACTCAGACGATTAAGATGTCAATGCGAGCACAAATTACCGCTTTCGTTAATGAATATAAGGAGTTCATAAGTCTAGAAGATTTATATTCCTTCTTAAAGAGATGGTTTCTTCAGTAAATGGAGAGCATTTTAAAGATTGCCCCTGGTCTGATGATACCTGCAGTGAAGGACCTGATACGTGTCATTGCGTGACTTATAGATATAGAACAGATTATGTAAACAATCTCATAAATTTATACGATAAACATGTACATTTTTAATACATTTAATTAAAAAATAAAGTCAATGCTGTTGTAAATAAAAAGAAATTAAAATAAAATATTATGAAATCTGTACTTTAAATAGCAACCCATAGATGCAAACGATCAAGTTTTGTCAAAAACAAACAAAAATGCCAGAAACACAAAAATTAATAATTCTAAACTACACAATATTGTGAAATTCGATCAAGTCTAAACTTTAAAATTTACTTATATTTGCTGACTTGTGTTTTCTGATCTAGACATTGTTGCAAGATACAATGTTTTGGGTAATTATAATGAAAATCATTGTTTTGGACACCAGCAATATTGATTGTTTCTTTGTAATATAAAGAACTGATTTTTGGTAATTAAGCTATATTTATTAGAAAACGATCAAGTTTTTCAAGAACGATCAAGTTTTGTGAAGAACAAACAAAAAAACAAAACAAAAAAAAAAAAAAAACAGTCGGCGGACACTAAACACTGAGGCCGACATTACAGTGTAGTGAGTGTAACATGAATTTTGTACGTTACACTGTGTGTAATTTTTTAAGTCATGGCAAAATAACCATATACGGACACCACTACGTGATAAAAGACTAAAAAAAAAACGACCCGTGTCTCCCAATTTTTCCCAAAGTCATCTCCTCTTTTGTTTATGGGCCGCCAAAGATTTGGGGCCTCGGTATCATTTTCGCAAAAAAGTGATAATTTTCTCAGGCTCATATCTTGCAAACCGTTCAGAATTGCTCTCTATGGCAAAGTTGTAGCTCTTGTCATAAAGAACAAAAATTGGCGAACATATAAAATCAAAAAAACTTCACCTTCCAGATCAAAATCGCAAAAAACTTAAAAAAACTTGATATTTTTTATCTTTTTTCCCGTGTTCAGGTTTATAGGTAGCAAACCGTTCAAAATTCAAGGAAACAATCAACTACAAAAATTTACCTAAGATCTCAATAAACAAATTTCTAGAACATATAAACTTCCTAGAGATGATTCTTAACACTGTTTAGGTAGCGCGCAAAAGTGAAAAATCTTTTAATTTCATTTTTTTTTCCTTTTTTCTCCTGTTCAGGTGCATAGGTAGCAAACCCAATTCCCAGGAAGTTTATTATGTTCTAGAAGATTGTTTATTGAGATCTTAGGTAAATTTTTGTAGTTGATTGTAGTTTTTTTGATTTTATATGTTCGCAATTTTTGTTCTTTATGACAAGAGCTACAACTTTGCCATAGAGAGTAAATCGAAATTCTGAACGGTTTGCAAGATATGAGCCTGAGAAAATGATCACTTTTTTGCGAAAATGATACCGAGGCCCCAAATCTTTGGCGGCCCATAAATAAACAAAAAAGGAGATGACTTTCGGAAAAATTGGAACACACGGGTCTTTTTTTTTAGTCTTTTATCACGTAGTGGTGTCCGTATATGGTTATTTTTTTTCGTGTTGCACTGTGTTATTACCCACAACAATATTTCAAGTAATTGTAATATAAAAATATCGTATTACACAACGATTCATACTGTTTGTATTGTACAACGACTATTGAAGTTACAGTAAGCTAATCTGAGAATACCCAGTCAAACTGTTATAACTTCCACTGTAAACATTACTTAACAGTCAACCCTTTTGGTATTGTCCACTGATCGTTGTTTCGTACTTTACAAAACTAACTGAAAGTACTAAGTCCATTGCTACACTTCCCACTATTTATAGAAATGCTTAGTAAGCAATTATGTACTATAAATTAAGATCGATTTTACCCAATAAATCGAATTGTTTGCTTAACACTATAGGGAGCGTTCTATCCGCTCCATGCAAAGAATCAAATAAATAATATACAAAAATCTTTTATTTACAACAGCAAAAAATAAGAAATACTACTCAGTAAATATGAACGCCGTAAAATGCAATTGACATAAACACATATTACAACAATACACACAAAAAGTTTACGCGGTAATAAAACAACAAAAATATTGACTAAGCAACAATTGTTGATGCGAAACAAAATAAGCAAACGATAATACAAATAAATCGGCAATGTATGTTGATGTTACAAAATTAATTTGACAAGTGGTTAATAAGAAAAAATATTTTAAGAAACAATGTTTTTAGTTATAACAATAAAAATAAAAACAGAAATAAACTTAGCTTCGTGTTGCTGTGCAAATTACCAATTAAAAACACTTTTATCACTATAAAAACACAATTTAAGTAGAGCACTTTGAAATTTCACACATTTTGGAAAGATACTTTACTACTTTCAACTGGACAATTAAAATTTTATAAATGCTTAACGTTGGATAATCTTAATTAAAGGGTGTTTTTTATACAGGTACAGAACTTTAAGTTGGCAACACTTTTTTAACTGGCGGCCAATTTTTCAGCTGTCAAGCTACATGTGCAGCACTGTGGGACGTGGCGAATAACTTGACCAAGGTAACCTATCACCGTACCGATTGAAATAAATATGCTACGGGACAAGTTAGAAGTAGGTAGTGTTAAATTAGGAAAATTTTAGGATTTATGTGATATGCAACAGAACCAGTAGGAAAAAATTGTTCAAGTTACGGGTGTAGGTGTACGTATCGCAGAACTAGAGAAATTTTTTTGAAGGAAAACTAGTCACTTATTAATCGCAATGTGTTCTGTGAAAGGTGTAGTTTGACTAGAACAGTTTTGCGACGTATCACTGCACTGGTCTAAGGGGTACATGTCGCAGGGCTTTCGAAAAGCAAATAGCAATTAACATGTCACTTTTATTAAGTGTGTGTCATATTATGAACTGGTTGCGAAATAGCCCGCCCGGAACCAGTCACAGCACATATCCAAAACAGTGCGTCATACAACCTATTCAAAAACCCTCCAAAAAGGCAGAACAAAAATCAATTTTAAAGTTAGTTTATTTTGTCTATACCCAACAAAAAACTATAACATTAAATTCATTATAACAATTTAAATTGGAAAAAGTACATAAACTAAACAAAAAGTCCGGATGTGCAAAACATAGATTTTTTGCAAAACATCAATTTTTTCTTTATTTGCTAACATTGGTATTATCAAACAATTTCTATGAATTTTTATGTTCCAGCACTTCTAAATGCACTTCATGAACATTTTAATTTTGTATTCTGCATTATAATTCTAGTTCACAATAATATCTTTATAAAAAGAAGGAGCTGCAAAAATTCAGTACAAATTTAATGTATAACTTATAAAGTAAAGCAACAAAATATATACTCAGTTTCAATTTTGCTCGCAAAGAAATTCTTACAAATCACCAAATACTTATACATAAAAAATCGTTACCAAAAATCTTGTAAATATCTAAACACGATATTTCGAAGATATATATCGATATTTAAGTTCTTATAAAGTGTTTCAAGTTTTTGAATAAGTTGTGCAATAAATCATATTTTGGTAATATATTTCTAGTTTTTTTGGTAGCGCTATTTATGTGTAAAATCGCCATTCACTCGAAAAATCGCCAGTCCGCATTTCAAAAATTAACTTGCCAAATGACTTTTAAGATCGCGACGTTTAGCGAGAGTTGCCATATCGGGCAACCGTGGTCACTGTCTAAACACTGTCGTTCGATTTAACGCCGCTGGACTGTTTTCTGTGGGGATATGTGAAGTCGCTAGTCTACGACGATAAGCCCGAAACGATTGACCACATGGAGGACAACATTCGCCGCGTTATTGACAATATACGGCCACAAATGTTGGAAAAAGTCATCGAAAATTATACCTACAGATTAGACTACGTCCGAGCCAGCCGTGGCGGTCATATGAAAAAAATTGTATTTAAATTATAATTAATAATTAAAGTAAATTTCATGTCAATTTAAAAAATTCATCTTTTTTTATTGAATTTCAAAGTTCTCTACCTCTATAAAGAAAACATCCTTTATAATGGAACAAAATTTGGAGTTATATAAAATCTCTTCATATTCAAACTAAATTTGTCGAGGAGTTTTATATTATTTATATTATATACTTCGAGCAGCTTTGTACCAAGTATGATGACGCTTTGTTTAATTTACGAAATTTGGTACACAGTGGGGAAAATTAGGAATCTTTCTACATTAGCAAAGCATATCAACAAACATTAAAGATTTTTTTATTAATACATATGACGAGCACATACATTAAACGATTTTTGCACTGTACCTGGTGAGTGGTTTAATAGTGAATTGTATCGTTGATCTATAAATTTATGTGTGAGATTTTATTTGTTCGGTTTTAGATCATGACAAATTTTTCTCTAAATTAACAGAAAAATTATAATTTTTATATGATAATTTACCACTCACCAGGTACAGTGCAAAAATCGTTTAATGTATGTGCTCGTCATATGTATTAATAAAAAAATCTTTAATGTTTGTTGATATGCTTTGCTAATGTAGAAGGATAGTATATGATGACATTAGAGAAAAGAACTGCCATTTAAAGTTTTAACTGAAAGTTAAACTGGCAACTATGATAATGACTAGAGAAAAAAACAAACACTCTATAAATAGAAATCGTTCGTGGTAAATTTCATTCTAACTCAACACACAGAGTAATGTGGGATTTAACGTTACCCAATTTCTTCAACGTGTGAGTTAAATAGATGATATTTACGATTAACACTAAAATGGCACGAAGAATGTTGATGAAGACCGTAGTGGGTCAGAAAATGCATTCCATTCATGCTAGTGTCTAATAACTTTTTCAGTGTTTTTTTCTAATAGTCAAAGTAAATTATCATATAAAAATTATAATTTTTCTGTTAATTTAGAGAAAAATTTGTCATGATCTAAAACCGAACAAATAAAATCTCACACATAAATTTATAGATCAACGATACAATTCAGTATTAAAATTAAGTTTTCTTAAAAAGTACCAATATCAAATATGTACCTTTCCAAAAAAGTGTTTCGAAATTTTCAAAAGTACCTTTTTCAAAAATATAATTACCGAAAAAAGGCCCTTTTAAAAAAAAAATACCAAAAAAATTTACCTTTATCAGAAAAAAATTACCAAAAACTATTGAAAAAAGTACAAAAAAAATAATTTTCCAATTTCAAAATAGTACTTTTTTCCCAAAAAAGTACCTTTTTATTTTCAAAACAGTAGCTTTTCCAAAAAAAAAAGTACCGAAAATGTTCCGTTTTCAAAAAAAAGAGGTACCAAAAAATGTACCATTTTCAAATAAATTACAAAAAAATATGATTTTTCTAAAAAATTGCCACTTAAAAAAAAAAATACCAAAAAGTATTGGAAAAAAGTACCAACAAAAATAAACTTTTCTAAAAAAGTACTAATTGCAAAAAAGTAGTTTTTCAAAAACGTCACCTTTTCCAAAAAAAATATTTAATTTTGCAAAAAAATAAATTTTTCTTTAAAACCACCAATTTCAAATATGTACTTTTTCCAAAAAAAATTACATTTTTCCAAGAAAATTTTATTTTTCTAAAAAGTAGCATTTTTAAAAATTTACGTTCTTATATCCCAAAAAAATACCGTAAAATTACCTTTTCAAAAAAAAAATGTACCAACAAACTTTACTAAAAAAGATACAGTAAAACTCGCTTAAGACGAACTCGGTTAAGAGGAACCATCGGTTAATACGAACTAATTTAAAAGTCCCGACGTTTTGGCAACAATTTTCATATAAAATACATCTTTTAATACGAACTCGGTTAATACGAACCCTCCTTTATTACGAACTGTTTTAAGCAGTCCCAAAAACTAATTTTCATACAAATTACCATGTTTAGTACACTCTTTATCCGTTTATGGTATAGACCTAATATGAATTTCATATCCGTGGATGACTTTCTAGATATAGATGCTAATGTTTTGACGTCACATACTTCCAATATCAGGTGAAGAAATATTGGAAGTTGTTAATCCTGCCGATGTTGAAAATTGGTCAAGTGATATATTCGGACAAAATCGTGTGCCGAAGAAGCTGACAATCATATTTTGGTAATAGAAAAACTTATAACGAATGAAATCGTTAACTTAGTCATTCAGAAAAAAATAACAGATTTTTTTTTTTAAATGAAGAATTTTAATTGAATTTTTAATTGTGAATGCATGAAATGCTAATTTTATTTTTTCTTTATGTAAATGTTTTAATAAATACATATTTTTATCGTTAAAAAAAAACCGCTTAATACGAACCTCGCTTAAGACTAACTAATTTTTTGGTCCGTCGGAGTTCGTCTTAACCGGGTTTTACTGTACAATTTTTTTTCTAAAAAAGAATCAATTTTAAAAATGTTCTTTTTGCAAAGAAAAGGACCTTTTCTCAAAAAAAATTTCCATTTACCAAAAAAACGAGCCGAAAAAAGGAGTTTTCCAAAAAAAAAAGTACTAAAGGTACGTTCACATCAATCAAATATTTGAACAAAATATTTGTTTACATATTTGCTTCCAATGTGTCAAATAAAAAAATATTTTATTTTATGTTCAAACTATGATCAAATATTTGATGGTTTTTGTTTGTTCAAACTGCTGTCAAATAGTGTCAAATAAAATAAACGAAAAAATATTTGTCGAGCGTTCAGATTGAAACAAATATTTGCATTAAATAATTATTTAATCAAAGTGTCAAAAAACAAAGATTTATTTGATCGAAAAGTTTAAAGGAAAATGATGAACGAAGAAGAAAATTTATTTATTTTATGTTGTGGTGCAGCTTCTCTTGTGGCTTTAGAGGAAGAGAAGGTAAAAACAAAACAAACGGGAAGACAATGGGTACGGAATTGGGTTCGTAGACGGAATGAAGAAGGATGTTGCGCAAAATTGTTAAAAGAGCTACAGTCAGAGACACCCGCTCTTTATAAAAACTTTTTGCGCATGAAAGACACTGATTTCGAGTTTTTGGTAAGTAAAAATTTTGGTATAAAGCAATGATATAATTTTATTTTTCACTTTGCAGTTAAAATTAGTTGCACCTATTATCACAAAGAAAACAACAGTGTTCCGTGAGCCAATTTCTGCCTCTGAGCGTTTATCTGTTACCCTACGTTATTTGGCAACAGAAGAAAGCTTTAGATCTCTACAATATATATTCCGTATTCCTTTCAATACTATTTCTGTAATTATACCTGAAGTTTGCGATGCCATTTACAAGGTTCTAGAGCCAGAATATTTGAAGGTAAAGCAAGTAAAAAAAATTGGGTTGGTTTTTATTGATTTACATTTAGATGCCATCCACTGAAGAGGATTGGAGCGCAGTAGCTAAGGAATTTTTAGAAGCATGGAATTTCCCAAATTGCATCGGCTCTTTGGATGGCAAACACGTTGTGATGACAGCCCCAGCTCATTCTGGAAGCATTTACTACAACTACAAAGGTAGTGATAGTTGCCAAATTCAAATTCTTTAATTGGTTTATTTCATATTTATAGGAACACACAGTATTGTGCTCATGGCTATTTCAGATGCCTCATACAAATTTATATATATTGATGTTGGATCAAATGGCCGAATATCTGATGGAGGAGTTTTCCGTAAAAGTTCGTTTAATGAAGCACTGATAAACAAAAAGCTAAATTTGCCTTTACCACAACCATTACCATCGAGGACGGTCGCAGTACCTTATGTTCTAGTAGCAGATGATGCTTTTCGCCCTGACACAAAATTTATTGAAGCCATATAGTGTGCGCAACATGAATGCCATACAAAGAATTTTTAATTATCGGCTATCAAGAGCCAGGCGTGTTATCGAAAACGCATTTGGTATTATGTCAGCACGTTTTCGGGTAATGCGTTCCCCAATAAAAGTTGACCCACAAAAAACTAAAAAAATTACTCTCGCATGCTGCGCATTGCATAATTTTTTAATAAGCCGTAAAAGCACAGCTTATTTTAATCCAAATCTTGTGGACCATTATGCTGAAGATGGCACTTTTATTCCTGGCGAATGGCGCAGTGAAGAACTTGGTAATAGTTTTCCGAACTTACAACCACACCGTTCCTACATAGCTGAAAATACCTCAGCAATAAGAGACGAATTTGCCCAATATTTTGTGGAGGAAGGTGAAGTATCATTTCAATACAAACACATATAAAAAAAAACTATTACACATTTATATGATACATCTTGCTCTTTAAGTGGTTTTGTAAAAATAATAATTTAGAGTTTTTAATAAAATTCCATTTTGGGACAAACTGATAAAAAAAAGCGTTTTATGAATTTTTTAAAAATGGCAATCTAACAGCATGTCCGTGAAGTTAAATACAAGTAAAAGTGTTACATTCGGCCGTGCCGAATCTGATATACCCGCCGTAGAACATAGCTTGCATCAAAAACTAAAAAAAAAAACTGAAATTGTGCAAGAGCAAAAATATACTCACCACTACTCCTTTTAGAATTTCAAAATAAAACCAAACAATTTCAACAAAAAATTACTTATATTTATTTATAAAAGTGAGATCAATAACTATAAATATATATACATTTTACAAATTAAATTTATTCATGTGCATTTGATGCAAATAGTTTTGTACTTTGGATTTTTAGAAAAAAAAAATCGATAAAATTTTGTAATGTAAATTTTGGTAATTTTAATTTTAAGGTATCTTTGCAAACAGGGGGGAGCACAAGTTAGTTGGTTGGTTGGTTTAAGTGGCAGCTCACGCTACTCGCGAGCATCAAGTAGAGTCAAAACTGGTATCCGGAGTACTAGACCCACCCCGTTCGGTTAAGATAACGTATGAGATCACCGAATCCCACACGTGATATTACCGAGAGGTCGTCCAGTATATGGTCACCCAAGATCCGGAGTCGAATATTCTGCAGCGCCGGACAATCGCAGAGAAGATGCTCCACAGTCTCCTCCTCGCCCGGTATGCCGCAGCTGTGACAATGCGAACCGCGTACAATCCCAAGTCTAATGCCATGCCTACCAATCAGCCAGTGACCGGTCAGAACAGCCGTCAGCCTCGAGACATCCCTCCTGCTCCTGCTCAGGAGAGAGTTTGTACGCACTAGGTCGTAGTTTGGCCACGTAAGTCTCGAGGTCCTACAGGTATCCAAATTATGCACAAGTTAGTACACGGTAGTCCTTTTTTCTTTGTTAATCCTTGACTATAACTTTATAGTAAGGAGTGAGATCGAATAAATCCTAACACAGATTATCACTTATAACTTTTTTTATGTTTCATAGTTAACTTTTTATTTAATCAATTTATCTTTTAAAAAGTCGACAGATGATGTGTATAAATTATTAGCGAAATCGAATCATTACTTTGTTTACAAATGGAAGCTGAACAAAAAGTGAGTAAAGGAGCTTTTTTTTGACATATTTAGTGCCCTAATTCATAGGAGCAGACCATTTACAAAAAAGTGACAATATTGGGAACTTGCTTTGCAGCCTTTATTAGTAATTTAAAAAGAATCTTCATATAATTTAATTTTTCTGAGTTCTAAACAATTAAGCATATTTTTTTCTACGAAAATTAAGGTTTTTTTTTGTGAAAATGCTACTTTTTTTGTTTTCGCTTTTTGTTCAAAGTCCATTTGTAAACAAAGTAATGATTCAATTTCGCTAATAATTTATACACATCATCTGTCGACTTTTTAAAAGATAAATTGATTAAATAAAAAGTTAACTATGAAACATAAAAAAAGTTATAAGTGATAATCTGTGTTAGGATTTATTCGATCTCACTCCTTATTAGAAAAAAATTAGATGTTTTTATAGGACTTTAGTGGTCTTAATCCGAATATAAACACAGAATTGATGTTGTTTCGTTTGTTTTCATGATTTTTTTGCATTTTGGGAATGCCGTTTGCCAGTAGTAGAGTTTGTATTAAAAATAATTATTTAAATTATTAGGAACTGTTAATTCTTCTCTTTAAAACACTTTTGTTTTATTAAAATAGTGTATATTTTGAAACAGATATCGTTGATTGAAATAGATAGTAATCATTTACATAGAAAAGTTCTTAAAAATCGCCAAAAAGTAAAATTGTAATTGTAAAATACGCTATTCTAATAAAACAAAAAGTGTTTTGAAAAATAAGAAATAGTAGTTCCCAATCGTGTTAACACATGTTTTAATACAAACTTTACCACAAGAAAATAGCGTTGAGAAAATTGCAAAAAAAACTGCATATTTTTCCTTATGATATTATGAAAGAAAACAACATTTCTGTGTTTATATTTGGACTTGTTAAAAAAACATATTGTTTTTCTAAAGCCATTATGAAACGGTCTAGGTTTAACAATGAAAATAGAACTACATACACCATTTTCAATTGCATTTCATAATTTATAAGATTAATTTCAGAAATTATAACATTAATTTGAGGAATTATAAATTGTATTTCAGAAGTCATCAATTGTATTTTAGAAATTATTACATAAATTTCAGAAATTATCAATTTTAATTCAGAAATTATCAATTGTATTTCAGCAATTATCATTTTTAATTCAGAAATGATCAATTGTATTTCAGGAAAAAGTAAACAAAAATAAGTTTTATTCTCTGAAATACAATTGATAGTTGATAACTTCTGAAATACAATTGATAATTTCTGAATTAAAATTGATAATTTCTGAAATACAATTGAGAACTTCTGAAATACAATTAATAATTTCTGAATTCAAATTTAAAATTTCTGAAAAACATTTGATAGTTTCTAAAATACAATTGATCATTCCTGAAATGAATGTTATAATTTTAAAAAACAATTGAAAATGGTGTAGAATGTACTCACTAGTGCTCCTCACTGTATCTAGCCACAACTGGAAAAAGTATCATCCAACTTATTGTCACAATGTATTAAATCAAAGATATTTACGTCCATAACATTTTTTTTAATTCAGTTTACTAGTGTTATGGTCAAATATAAAAAACATAAAATGCAAAAATTTAAATTAAAATCAAATTATTATATAATCAAAAAAGAAAAAGTAAGAGTAATTGAATATATGCTTCAAATTGATAACTTTTCTCTTTTTTTAATAATCAATAGGATGATACTTATTTAAGCTGTGGCTGGATATGTTAAGATCCTAAAAAAATCCCAAAATAAAAAAAAAAAAAAAAATAATAAAACTTAAAAAAATAGGCTTCATACCGTTGAAAATATTTAATTTCGAGCTTCATCTAAGCAGTCTAAAAAACAATACGTCATATTTTTACGGACTGCTGCCGCTTTGTCCTCGGTCAAAGTTTTCAATTCGCTTACCAAATAATTAGCGAATGATACATTTGGTTCCAGTGGATTGGCATTCCTTTCCTTCATTGCAGCTACTGCCTCCCGCATTGAAGCTGCGTAGAGTCGATTTTAAATCTACGAGGTGTTGTTGTAGAGGCAGATGGTCAAGGTGATGATAAAGGTAGCGTTGGTGTTGCGTTCAGTTCAGAAGCTATAAGTGTTCCCATGTATTATTTAGCTTTTAGTTATATTTGCAAAGATATACTTACCATTATTTTCGAGCTCCACTTCTACAAATAGGTTGGAAATTGTTTGTTGGGTTTGCTGATCTTCAGCTCGACCAACAAAAGAAATTGCATTGTAAAACTTCCATTTTACAGTTTCGACAGTACCTTGGCCGATACTGAATTCGGAGATTCGTCCACTTCGCCGTAGTTTCGCCTTGATCAAAACTTGGCCCAAAACTTTCACAAATGTTTCCCCAAGCAGCGTCCCTTACCAGCTTGTTGTGGTAGCCATCACAAGCTGCGTTCCACAGGCATGGTTCATCTTCCACGAGGGAAATTAATTTGTATACATCCTCATCCTGCCACTCTTTTAAAACCTTGCCCTTTCTTTGTTTTTTGTTGAGAGGAACCTCAGATATATATTCCATTTTCTGTAAAAGAAGAAAGATTATTTTATTATTTGTCGTTTTTAAAAAATAATTTTACTTACATTATTCCTTGCTAAAGATGTACATAAAAAGTAAATGTAGATTTTTTTATCAGCTGCTTTGATTTTAATGTAGCAACCTTGGCGCTTTTTTAACGATGATATAAGAAGGAAAGCACTTAAAAGTTAAAACACAATCATTACGAAGGCGCCTGTCGAATTTTTTCTGAAGTTTACTTTTTCGGGCACAACTCAAAAATTTTTTTAAAAAAATATGATCATCCCCAGACCCTAAAAACTGGTATACTTACAAATATGGGTCCTCAATTCAAAAAAAAATTTGTCGGGACTTCGAAAATCACTTTAGTTTTGTGATCTGGATCACACTTTTTCAATTTTGACCAAAAAAATTTCACATCCAACGCTATGTTTCGCCTGTGGCGCTGACAACACACACAAACAATTAAATATTAATGTTTTTTAATAACTAACAAGTTAGGTACACTAAACTGCTATTTTGATTGTATAAAATTTACCCATATTATTTGCCATCTAAATAATTTAAAAACAATAAAGAATGACGTTTTTTTTAAATAATCGCTAGATTTTTTGTTCAAAGTGGAAAAATGTGGTCAGATCACAAAACTAAAGTGATTGTTGATGTCCCGAGAAATTTTTTTTTTTAATTGAGGACCCATATTTGTAAGCATACCAGTTTTTAGAGTCTGCGGGCCAACCGAGGCATCAGCACCCTTATATAACCACAATATTTCTTTTTTTTTAATTTCCGACCGAATCGCACCACATGTTTTCAATTTTTTGCTCGTTTTTTAAGAAAAAAAAGTAGTTTTTAAATGGATCTAGTAGGATCCAAACTTTTTGGATCACGAAACAAAAGTGATTTTTGGACTCCTGATAAAATTCCCTTTAATTTGATTTAAAACTGCATATTTTTCCATTTATCAATATTTTATTAAAATTTCTCAAAATATTGTATTATCAAATTTCGCTTTTAAATATCTATTTACATTTCAGATTTTTCATAAAGCCTTTTATTAATAAATTTATTTTGTATTTTATTGATTACTTTCAATTTTATAAATACTTTCAAGGTTTATGACGCCGCTTTATTAAGCACGCTAAACAATAGCATAGAGATTCTGTAGTAATTTATTCAAACTAAATTTTTATTATATTTATATATTATTATATATTATTATATATTTTTTAATATTATTATTATATCATATTTATTGTTCTGTTCTCACATTATAATAATTGACGATTTTAGAATAACTTAAGTTTTAAACGTTGACCACCTGTTATTTGCCATTGTTTGTTCTTACATTTTTTTTGTAAGATCAAATAAATATTTGCTCAAATACGAAGAAATATTTGATAGCTAGTGTTCACACTATGGTTAAGTTTGTCAAATATTTATTTGAATGCAAATAATTTTATTTGACCAAAATCAGCTGATTTGCTGTTTGACACACAAAAATATTTTGTGTTCAGATTACGGCAAAGAAATATTTCATGTTTTTTGTCAAATATTTGACTAATCTGAACGTACCTTAACAAAATTTAATTTTTCTAAAAAGTACCAATTTTAAAACTGTACTTTTTCCAAAAAAAAATTCCATTTCTAAAAAAGAATTAACTTTTTCTAAAAAGAACCAATTTCAAAAAAATACCGAAAAAATTAAATTACAATTTGAAAAAATTACTTTTTAAAATAAATGTATACTATTTTAAATAATTCCTTTTTTCCAAATTTTTTTTTTTATATTTACAAATTTACAACAAGAAAACGACAAAACAATTTTTATATTTACAAATTTCTTAAAAAAAAAAACTTTTTTATTTTCATTTAAAATAATGTGTTCATTTAAAATAATGTGTTAGTATTACAAATTGTATACAGGTGAATTTTTGAATTTTTTTTAATTTCATTCATTTATGTTAAAAAATGACAAATTGTCAATTATTTCTATTGGTTGGAATACTATGTATGTAAAGACAACTGCAAATGTAGTTAAAAGCAAATGAGATTTCACTTAAAGAAAGGAAGACTTACATTTAAATAAATACAACTAACATTGTCATTTTCAAAAAATGAACCACAATTGTAGTAAAAATGAACCACATGTTAGTAAATAATAAACAAACAAATTTTTTTTTTTTTAATAGCAAAAAACTACTGTAAAAAATTAATGTAAAATCATAAAACAGTCATTTGATGTTGTTTTTTTTAATAACTACAAGGTTAGTAAAAAATTTAATTTGTTCTACAAATGCCTGACATTTACATTAAAAATAAATAAACTGTATTACAACCCAAACAACTACATATTTTTAAAGCAGAAGTTCCCAGAGCGCATTGACTTAACTGCTGCGGCTGCTGCATTTGATGCTGTTGAAGTTGTTGCTGTAATTGCTGTTGCAGATTAGTGTAGACTACCTAAAAAAAAAAATTAAAAAAAATAATTTATTAATAGTGTTTATAATTTTTAGAGAAAAATGTTTATTCTCTTCTTAACCTCAACATTTCTAAAAAAAATTATATTAATTATTTAAAAAAAATTAGCGTCTTTATCGGTTTTCATTAAAATTGGCTAATAAAACAACAATTGTTTTGAATAATTATTATAAACCTTTAATAAAAAAATCTTCTCATTTCATATTTTATCAAAAAATAATTTAAGAAACTACTTACATCTCTTTGATCATGATGTAACATGGCATGGTTACGACCGCGATCATGACCATGACCACGCTCCAGACCACATTTGCCTCTTCTTGACTTTCCTGCCAGTAATTTTACCAGATTCTGAAAAGAAATAAAAAAAAAAATTAATTATTTTATAAAATTCAAAATTAGTTAAATATACTTACTTTTTAAAAATTTTCATCGTCCATATCACTACTGCTTTTAAAGTGAGGATTTAAAAGTATGGTTTTTGTTAGAAATTTTCCCGACATTTTTAAAGAGTAAATTAAATAATTTTTAAATATATTTACAAATCAAATATGTATGTGTTACGTATTTTTTCATAAGTTTGACAGTCTAACGAACACTCAATGCAAATCAAACTTTTCATACTGAAGTAACGCTTTAACAAACAAGTCGAATAAAAATATATGAATTTAATTGCTTAGTTTTGGTTTTTTATTAACAAACAAAAACTTGAATCTTTGTTAAACGAATATCTCGATTTAACGAACAACGTTGACGATCTATAATTCGTTTAGAAAGAATTCTACTAAATTTTCTACAAATATAATTTTGTTATAATTCAGCTCTAATTTTCTACACTTTTTCCCGTTAAAAACTTTATTTTAGTGGTTTTTAACACTTATCGTGCTAAAATCTTAGTCTACAAATAGAGATGAAACTATTTTCGTGTATCAGAAAAAAATTTGTTTTCTTATTAATCTATATAACTAACACAAGGCAACAAAATCGGAAAAATTTTTAAACCACTATACAATTATGATGTATTGTGGTTCCAGTAGTACAAATATGGTCCAAATTTGAAATTCTATGGAGAGGTTTTTTTTAAATTTTTTTTGTAAAATTATACATTTTTTTAAACGTTTCTCGACATAGTTAATGGTAACTCAAAAGGGTAGTCCGATATTATTAAAATAAACTTAGAAAAATTTAAATTTACATAAACTTTAATCCGCTTATATATTGCGTTTCAATCGGCTCAGTAGTTTCGGAATTATAATAAAAAATTTCAGTAAAAAATATATTTTTTACATAAAAATAGCAAATTTTTTTGTTTAAAAAGAGTCATGAAAAATCGAAAAGCCACATGTAATAGGAACAAAATGAGATATCGATCATAAAAATCGATTAATCTTTTCGAATTTATTCACAATTAAGTGAATTTGTTCATTTTCACAAAATTTTAGTTTTTTGTTTGATATACATAAAATTGAGTAGTTGATGTTCTTCTATCGATTGATTGAATTTTGAAAACATTTTCCCCATGCTTTGTACAAATTTTCACGTCAAAATGCATTACATAGTAACATTATTGTATTTTTTGGCAAAACCCTACGTACAATACTGATTCTATTCTTCGGAAAAACATTTGAATTTTATGAGTTTAAATGTATTAAACAGTAGAAAATTTATATTTTATTATTTAAATTTGTTAAAATAAAATAATAAAATAAATAAACAACCTCTGGAATTTTCTTTTATTCTATTTTCTACTATTGTTGAATAACGAAGTGTTACTCTGAATACTCCAGCAAAAATCAGCCATCATGTGTGCATCCCAGCGACCGTGGTATCGTTCCTTCATTGTCCAGATATTTTGGTGGAATCGTTCGCCCTGTTCCTCACTCACATCTACTAGATTTTCAGGAAAGCGATCTAAGTGACTCTGCAGGTAGTGTACGTTGTTGCTCAGGCTGCATCCAAGATTCTGAAAGTGAGTTATATTCTCTTCAACGTGCGCAACGTAATCATCACTCTTGTTGTTTCCTAAGAAATTTTTAATAACCCATACAAACGAATCTCATGCATTCTTCTCAATTTCTGACATTGAACTGCCAAATTCAGTATCGTACACCAATTTGCAAATTTGTGAGCCGTCAAATATGACTGCTTTCAACTTTTCCATACTCTATTCTTGGCCCTCTACTTTTTTCTATATATGCAAATGATTTGCCCGATCAGCTTTCATACTGCAAATTACATATGTACGCGGATGATGTCCAATTGTTTTTGAGCAGTCCAGTTCAATTAATCGCAGATGCTATTACGAAAATTAATTATGATCTTGATAAAGTATATATATGGGCGACAGCAAATGGACTTTGTCTCAATCCGCTGAAATCAAAATGTCTGATAATTCACCGGCAAAGAACTGTGCCAGTTATCGAAAACGAAATTCTTATTAACGGAGGAAGAATTGAAATCGTAGAGTCGGCTAAAAACCTTGGCATTATCTTCAACAGATATTTAACATGGACCAACCATATAAACTCACTTGTTGGTCAAACCTATGCCAAGTTAAGAGCTCTATGGTCAACACAGTTTTTGACGCCTTTAAAAGTCAGAATATTAATTGCAAAGTCGTACCTCATCCCCGGTTTAATTTACGGCTGTGAACTCTTCGAAAATTGTGATACTACTAGCAAACGCAAGCTAATAGTTTTGTATAATAATATCATCAGATATGTCTACGGATTGAGAAGGTTTGATCGTGTCTCATCTTTTGCCATTAAACTTTATGGCATACCTTTTGAGAACCTTTTAAGAATAAGAGTACTTTTATTTTACCATAAAATTATTTATACCAAAAATCCACTATACCTTTATGAATTTATACAATTTGCCATATCCCCTAGAGGTAAAAAGACAATTATACCAAGGCATCGATACCATGTATCTGAATGGCATTTTACATAAATGCCGCACGTCTTTGGAGGACATCTTCCAGAAAATCAACAGCTCAACAGCAACGCAAACAGTTTTAAACAATTTCTTCTAAATTTTTTTTTTGCATAATTTGATTTATATTTATATAACTTTATTTTTACACTTTTTTTGTTAAAGCATTTGTGATGATAGAACAATATATTAGAAAGTAGTTTTAATTTTATTTTTGTTCTTTTTTTTATTGTTATTTACGTGTATGAGTGTCTTAAATTTAATTTTTTCTTTTTTTTTTATATATAACTTGCAATATTATTTTTACCCAAACTGCTTTCCTGTACTTTAAATATAAGATTTAATCTTGTTGTACAGGATATGTGAATGTAAATAAATAAATAAATGGCTGAATTTCAGTTTATGGGGGACACCCCCAGAGAAAAAATCTGAATATGCCATCCCCTTCAGAATGTTCCCAGGAGTACGAAAATCATAATGAATAAGGGGGCTCACGCCCCCTATGGGCGTGGCAGTCGAAAAACGACCCGGCCCACCTACGTAGACAATATGGGTACCAAATGAAAGCTAATGTCTTCACGATTCCAAAAATAGCCATAGTTGCCAGATCGGGTGGTTTTTGCAGCCGATACGGCCTTTTGTGTTAAATAGGGGCGGGGGTGAAAAACGACCCATGCCACCTACTTAGGCAATATTGGTATCAAATGAAAGGAAATGTCTTCACGATTCCAAAAATACCCGTAGTTGCCAGATCGTCCAAAATTTGAGGAAGATATGTTAATTTTTATAAAATGGGGGAAGGACTTTTTTTTGTTTATTTCTTTTTAGCTCGGCCAGAGGCCGAGCACTCGAGATCCCCGCCGTCTAGAATTAAGACATACTGGAGTTAAAAAACCCCTAAGCCCGGCCGTAGGCCGGTCACGCAGAAAAACTTTACTAAGCGAAGCCAGTATAACAAATTTTCATTAACCAATCAGAAGCTTTCAAGAGTTTTCCTCGTTTCTTAATTTTGTACTTATCCTCATTTATGATTTGACTCTTGACACGAGAACATCACTAAATATGGATTGCGTTACTGCCTTTGCCTTACTAAGCAAAAAAAAAGGAAAAAAAAAAATTTCCCCCACCCCAAATTTTGCCAAAATGGCCATATCGGCTACAAAAATCGCCCGATCTGGCAACTACGGCTATTTTTGGAATCGTGAAGACATTACCTTTCATTTGATACCCATATTGTCTACGTAGGTGGGCCGGGTCGTTTTTCGTCTGCCACGCCCATAAGGGGCGTGAGCCCCCTTATTCATTATGATTTTCGCACTCCTGGGGTCATTTAAGGGGGCGTGGCATTTTTTTTTTTTCAAGGGGTGTCCCCCATAAACTTAAATTTTGCCAAATAAATAAAATAAAAAATACTCAGATTGGGAAACTTCCTTGAAATTTACTGGAAACATTCACTATCTTTGTTAAGCGCTTTAACATATTGTTTCATCAGACCAAATTTAATGGGAAGAGGGGGTAATGCGTATGATGCGATCTATAACAATTGGCATACCTGTAACCAGTGTTTCCCTAGAAGGCCATTGTTTTCTCTTCCAATGTTCTGCTTTAGCTCTGCTGTCTCATAAACAAATATAACAAGTATATTTGGTAAAGCCGCTTTGTGGACCTAAATTAAATTAACCATCTTAAGACACAAATTACACAGTATATGCATCATACTTTATCTTCGTCATGATGAGTCGATAAACGGCATTCGTTTGAATCGTATCTCTGTAAGCCAATGTCCAATGCTGGTTGAAATTGTACGGATATATATTATAGCAATCTTGATATGACTTTTGCAATGAAGTTAAGAAGCAGTTCCGATTTTCCCGGTGATATATTGGCCGCACACATAACAAAATAAATCCAGATTGTTTTTACTAAAAATGTTCTGGCATTCTTGCTCATTTTTACTAATATTTGTTTTTAACTTGTAAGCTGAATGATCTACCAAGATCAAGGAGCTCTTATAAATACTGATACTATAATTTGGGGTAACTCTTTGTGTGGGTACAGTTTGTGTGTGCTGCAAATTGTTTGTTATTCCCAAGAACAAAAAAAACATTAAGGATTTTTATGCAAAAAAATCATCCGTTACAGGTAGCCAACCGAAACGTGCACGCTCATTTATTAGCGTTTATTAGTTTGCTACCGCAATGGTAAAAATGAAACAACCTTTTGTTTTTTACATTTTTTTTACTTCTGAGAATCATAAAAATGCCATAAAGGTTTTTTCTAAAGAATTTTGTACATGTAAGTTGGGTTTGCCAAAATCCGTGTCGCAAAATGCACCTGTGTTTCTATGTTCTGCATTTTCATTATACCATTTTCTAAAGTGCTTGTAAATATACGATACCTTTAATTAATTGTAAATAAAAACGTAAAGCATTCATCGATTTTCATAATGCATATCTAGTTTAATTCACATGACATGTAGCTTCACTACAAATAAACAAAATTTAATACTGTTTGCAGTTTTCGATTTTTTTCAGATTTTGTTTAAAAAAAAAAAAATTTGTTTTTGATAATTTAATATGTGCCTGAAAGCACTACCTAAAAAAGGTATCCTTTTTCTAACTGGAATAATAAATGCGTGTTTTTAACTAAACTATTTTCCCAGAATGTGGAAAAAATCCAAAGTTATCCCTATCAAAAAACCCAATAAGCCCCCTGATCGCCCAACATCGTACACGCTAGAAAACGTAATAAAAGAAAAATTTACAGCTTTCATTGACTCCAACAATATATCACCGCGTCAACAATTTGGGTTTCGTAAACAACATAACACATTTCAACCCCTGTTTAGAATCAAAAAAAACAGTTAAATCAAATTTTGAGGCTTGAAAATCAACTGGAATGGTTCCTTTAGATATCAAGGCTGCATTCGACTCTGTTTGGCACAATGGGCTGATATGCGAAATGTCAAAATCGAATTTTCATATTGGTTTATCTTGGATCAAGTTTTTCCAGAGATTACGAGATAGCAGATAGCTGCCTCAAGTTTCCTGCCTGTCACCTACACTTTATAACATATACACATCAGATTTGTATTCTTGCAGCAGATGTAGTAGCAAATTTACAATCGGCGATGCTAAACTCCACAAACTATTTTGCAAAATGGAAAATATTAGTAAACAAATATTAGAAAACTCAAGCATTATATTTTACTCGTAAACGTAAACCATGTTTTATTCCTTCAACACGCTTGAAATTCAACAATGATGAAATAAATTGGGAAAACAAAGCTTAATATTGGACCCTAAATTAAACTTTAAAAATCACATTCCTTAAACAAAATTAATATACACATCAAATTACTGTATGCACTCATAAATAGGAACTCAATTCTCTCATTGTAAAGCAAACTTATAATTTTTAAATCCATCATGTTCGATGGAGCTCCAGTGTAGGTTAAATCAAATGTCATCTTGGAAAACTACAAATATCTCAAAACAAATTGCTGAAACTTATTACCTTGTCACTTTGAAATTTCACTCAAATTTAAGTCCCAAGTACGCTGATCACCATCTAAATAAGAGTGAATGGCTGTTTTCACCGACCATTGACTCTATCAGAGGCATTCGCCTGTGGCGAATACACTGCCGTTAGAGTATGGGTCACACCATATTTCGTCAGGAAACTCTTAAAAGATATTCGATTTAAACTGGCTTCAGTTATTGGTCATAACAACCTCCGGTACACCAAAAATAGTAAAAACATAATCATCCAAGAAATCAACAATATTTTGAGAAGAAAACTTTCTGAGCGGTTTCAAAATAGGAAATTTTGATAGATGGTCGACAACTATAAAAATACCGGTGTTTCCTTTCGTTGAGCGGGGATATGACCCTAATAGGTCCATATACAATTGCGACCCTGCTTGTAACCTGTCAAAGTTCTTGCTGTGATTTAAATTAATTAGTTTGCTTATTAAATCAAAATAAATACTGTTAAAACTATTAAAATATTTATATTTATGTGATTCGGCGTTGCGGTCTGTTGGAGTACATCACATTTATTGGCTATCAACTCTATTTCTAAAAGTGGCTGCTGCGTAATTTTTTGGTGTTTGCAAGTTTTCTTTTTGTTACTGTTCTTCGCCGTAACTGCTATTTGATTGTTGTTACTGCTGATTATTTTGTTACATTGATTGATTTTTTGTTTATGTTTTGGCTTCTGCCCAAACGTTTAAAAAATATATGAACAACAAACGTACAGTTGTCACCAGAACAAAATATTCAAAATAGCACAAGTAAACAAATTCAACAAAATATGGAAAATAACCAAAATTCTGCTTCGGATGCTTTTCATGGAACAAACTTTGTAGCCAGCTTGATGAAAAATTGAAGGATGTTGCTAAAAAAGAAGATGTTTTGTCAATAAAAAAATAAATAGATGAGTTAAGAGAGAAAAATGTTGTACTCAGAAATTAAGTAAAAATGCTTTCTTCACGTATTGAAGAAATTTATCGCAGATCCCGTTCCACAAATATTGTTGTCAGTGATCTTGTAAGAAGTGCTAACGCAACAGCTGCTAAATTGAATTTTACTGATTTATGCACTAATAATATAAACGTAAACACAAACGTAGTAACTGTTCGTCAATTGCCATCTAAAGGTACATTTATGTTCACATTGGAAACGTATTTGCAAGCCACTAATGTTTAGCTGCCAAAGATAAATTAAAGGGAGGCACGATTTTTATACAAAACGATTATACAAAGGATGAACAAAATACTCGTTATAACCTGAGACAATTGAACAAGAAAATTTCAAATCTCAATATGAACATAAAGGTGAAACTTGGCTTTGTAAACAACAAAAAATACACTTGGATGTTGGGAAAATTGGTAGCATATTCTAAAGAGGATGCCGATTATTTAAAAAACCTGCTGATTCAAGCCAATTTCTTCGTAGATGTAATTGTGAAAGTCAATGTAGCTGCAAATTCAAATGCGAGTAGCAATGGAAATTCAAATGAACAATAGCAGTTCAATGGATGTCGTGTCCTTTATTATAATGTCGTTAATCTTGCTAAAAGTGTTAATTTTGAAAATTTTATAACCTATATTAATAAATTTCATATATTTCTCCTATTCGAAACTCATGTTTTGCCAGACAAACAAATTTTTTTCTCTAATTTCTTACAAAATTACAATTTAAACTGAATCGAAGCTAAGAGAATTCACAATGCTGGTCGTGCTAGTGGTGGGTGTTTGTATGGATATAGAAAAGAATTAAGAAAATTATTTACTCTAAAATTTTTGAATGTGTCTAATTGTAATGTTGTATTAACTGCTAGACTAACTAATGACATTTCTACTTTATTCCTCGATGTCTCAACTGCACAAGCCGGAATGCTGATTTTGAGTTGTTTGAATATTTCTTAACTGATCTTACTTTGTACTTAGTACTTTTGTTAAATTATTTATTTTATACAAATTTATTTTATGAATTCTTATTTTTTAAAGCTTTAATTTTGGCAATAGGGCTCACAACTATATGTTATGCCAGTTATAGATTATTTACATTTAAACAAAATTTTGTTATTATATTAGTAAATAAATCTATTAAATAAATAAATATACAATTTTTCAAAAGAACGAGTGGATTTCGATTGCCCATAGGAGGTCTCAATATTATATTGGGAGCCTTAGACTGTTTACAAATATCGCATACAGAAATTAATTTTCTAACTTCAACAGTCATTTAGATCGTCGAATTTTCTCTAAAGTTTAAGTTATGCACAGTGACTTGCCAAAGTTTAACAATGGGCATATTTAATTACCTCATAACTGAGTTCACCTGGAATCCAGAGTTTCCAACTTAAAGCCTCCGAAAGTGCATCGCCATTTCTTAAATCAACTCGTTTATACAAAAAATTATCTACGACACGGAGATATTGATATTTATGGTTATTTTCTTCAGTGGTATTACGAATTTTTGAGTACTCTTATAACACTGTTTTCCAAAGTAGTTTCAGCGGTTGCCAGGATAAATAAAATTTAACACTTTCATTTAAATTTTCAAAAGGATTTTATTTACAATTAAAAAATATACTCTACAGTTTTTAAGAGACCAGAACAGCAACCAGAAAATAATGACTTGTACCAGACTGACGCAGATTACCCGTAACAACGACGTGACGACTTTAGTGGTTAAATCCAGAATGCCCAAACCCGAAGCAAAGTCTTGTATTGTGGTTTAATTCTTGAGTTGGTTAATGTGTTAGTTACCACTGCCTGAGAACTATGGCTACAAGAACCAGTAATAGTGTCTCTGTGCACTACCACTACTGTGTCTGGGAACTAAAGCTGTAGTAACTAATAGTTTCCCTCTACACTACTACTACTATTGAGCCAAGCAAGAGTATCCCAGTGGCCGGCTGCTACCGAAGCGATGAGCACTTGCGGCAGCTGTCCGACCACTAAGGCAGCCTAAGTCTGACTAAGCTGTAGTAGTGATCACAACACTTGCCAAGCTATCACTACTAACATAGTAGTGAGAGCCACAATACCAGTTAAGTATACTCACTCATACTTTGAAATGTACAATGTATTAGTGAGTCTTGGCAGAAGTTCTGTTCTCTTATACTTTAATACTCTTTTGTGTTAAATTTTCTCTTAAACTATATAATTATACATTTCATAAAACTAACGGTACAATTCAATTTAAAATAACTAAATAATCAAAAATTTATATAATAATAATAATGATGTTAAATAATGAAGATAATATGCAATATTATCATGTAACGCATAACTTCGTTACATCTCCCTCCTGGTTTGGATTTTTTTAAGAGACTGAGGCCCCAACTATACATCATTTCTGGGCTTGTGAAAAACGCATCTTTTCTGCCCGTAGTTTATCCAGACATCTAGGGATCTTCTTATGTGCACCTCTACCGCATTGTATCGAAAGCGTGTCCTCTTACAGGGCTGAATAGGTTTAATTATGGACAGTACCTCACGGATTATGTCATTTTGTAGCTCCAGTTCATCTTCTTTGTCAATTTCGAGATCTTGAACGAGTTTCTGCAGTATATCGGATTTTGGGGTCAAAGGAAATGGTGGATCCTCATCATGCTGATCTATTCCTAGCTCTTGAACCAGATTGGCAAATACACTGGATTTTGGAACATTAGGAGCAACTAGATCTTGTATATCAAGTTTTGGTAAATTTGTTTCAACCGAGATGACCTTCACTTTGGTAATGGGCGGGATTTCAATTGCCATTCTGCGCTTTTTATTTTGCCGCTCTATTGCCTGTTTAAAACGCAAGCAACTTTTCTCAAACTTTGAATCTGTCATTCTCTTTGTCTGTTGGATACAAGAATGGAAACCGCTAATTTTAAATTGAACTAACTTACTTGTGATACGCCTTTAAATCCTTTAAATGTGCAGTGCCTTTATGCCGTTTGCTGTCCGGATCATTTAATCGAACTATCACCTGGTGAAATGAATCCTGAAACCAGATATGGCACCCTCAAAACGTGGTGCCAGCTTAGCTGCGAAGTGATCAATAGCTTTTGATAACACGTGGGTTCTTATTAGCACCAGATTGCCCTTTTTAGGAGCCCATTCACGCCGCCTCAAATTGTAGTGTTTAGCCTGATTACTTGTAGCCGTTTGTAAATTAGAGTTTACAATTTGGAAAACCTCTTGTAAGTGGGTAGAATTTTCTTCGGCGTTGGGGTTGGGATCCGTATTTTCAGATTGGGTTTTCGTGCTGAACAGTATATTAGGAAGACTTAGCTCTCTCCCTTGGGTTAAATATGCTGGACTATACTTGGTCGAACTCTGTTTGCATGAATTCACTGCAAGGGTCAATTCAGGTAAATGTTCGTCCCATTTCCTGTGATTGCTATTAGTATATTGAGCAATCATGGTTTTTATCGTTCTATTTACCCTCTCGGTAGGGTTTTCGTGGGTGAATAGGGGGTCGTAAACTGTTGTTTAACACCTAACGAATTAAAATATTTTTGGCACTCTCGACTCGTGAACTGAGTTCCATTGTCCGTCAGGAGCAATATGGGGTACACCGAAACGGGCTAAAATTCGTTCTCTGAAGGCTTTGATAAATGTTTTGGTGGTGGCTTGTCTGGTTGCTACGAACTCAGACCATTTACTAAATTTGTCGTGAAAAATGATTAATGTCGTGTTACCATGAACCGAGCGTGGAAGCGGACCCACAAAATCTGCACATACCGTTTGCCAGGGAAGGGACGTTGGGGTTGTGCGCATTTTACCAGCTGCCGCTTGTTTGTAAAGGTTTACAGCGTTGACAAATTCGCATTTTCTAACGTATTTTGTAATATCCCGGAAAATACCAGGCTAGTAGTATAGGTTGGTCACTCTAGCGATCGTTTTATTTATGCCCAGATGACCAGAAGTCACTTCGTCATGACACTCATTCAGAACACGTTTTCTATCAGACTTGGGTACCACGAGTATATTGGGAACGGGATCTTCGGCATTATAAGCAGTTGGGTCATAAATGTGCCTCCTAAGATTTCCATTTTCATCGATCTGGTAATCCGGCAACTTTTCAGGGTCATCTCTAACTGTCTCAATCTTATTTAAATACCATGGATCGCCACAATTTTCAGCGATTTTTATAGTTTGTAGAACCGCAGTGGTGTTAATTTCAGACAACTGAGGAGACCGAGAAAGAGAGTCTGCGATGACATTGAGTTTACCTTTACGATATCGGATCTCATAATTGTACTGCATCATTTCCAGGGCCCAGCGAGCAATTCTTCCGGAAGGGGACTGAATTGAGTTCAGCCACTTTAGCGACTGGTGATCTGTTACGATTGTAAAGTGGTAACCTTCAAGGTAATGTCTCATTTTTCGGATTCCCAAAATAATTGCCAAGCACTCCTTCTTGGTGACTGAGTAGTTGCGTTCCGGGGCAGTAAGTGTGAGACTCGCGTAGGAAATCACTTTTTCTCCGTCTTCGAATTCTTGGGTCAACACAACACCAAGGCCAAAATCGCTAGCATCTGTCTGTAAAATAAAATTCTTGTTAAAATCAGGGCCAGTAAGAGCTGGCGCTTCAACTAATTTTTTCTTAATTTGCTTAAAGGCAGAACTTTGCTCGACTCCCCACACCCATTTCTGATTTTTATTTAACAGATTGTTTAAGGGGCTGGTCAAAGTTGAAAAATTCGGCACAAAGCGCCTGTAATAAGCTGCCGTATTAAGGAAGGACCTTAATTCCTTGAGAGTAGTTGGTGCTGGAAGGGCCTCGACCGCGCTCACCTTCTCGGGATCTGTATGAACTCCCTTTTCACTAATCACATGTCCCAGGTATCTTATCTGTCGTTTTGCGAAGGTACACTTGTCCTTGTTGATTCTTAGTTTAGCTGCTGACCAGGCGATCAAAAACCGTTTTTAAATTTTGCAGGTGTTCTCGCAATGTTTTCCCAGGACCACAATGTCGTCAAGATTAGCAAACGCAAACGAATCAAGCTCGGGACCTAGCAGGTGCTGGGTGCAACCCTAAAGGCATTACACATCACTGAAATAATCCGCGCCCTGGAACCGTGAAAGCTGTATAAGGTTTGCTTTCTGAAGCCATCGGAATCTGCCAGTACCCATGTCGAAGATCAATAGTACTAAAGTACTTGCTGTTTCTCAGTTTTTCCAGAATGGCGTTAATTTGAGGGATAGGATACGCATCCCGTATCGAGTTTTCGTTGATTTGCCGGAAATCCACTCAGAGTCGCCATTCATCATTTTTTTACGTTCCAACACAATTGGAGAGCTATATGGACTTTTTGATGGCTCGATTCTGCCATCAGTCAAGAGTTCATCAATCTGATCATCCATAACTTTTTGCATGGCCGGATTTCGTGGATAATACCTTTGACGTAAAGGACGGGAGTGCTTCATAGTAATTACGTGTTCAGTTTTGTTTGAGTGACCGGTAATAGAGTCGAAACGTGGAAGTTCCTTATCCAAGAAAGCCTTTATCTGTTGATCTACATCTGTGACATCATGAATCTCATATGCTAATGGAACCTGTAACGAGCTAATTTGAGCAATATTAGTTTTACTTATTAAGCCTGGGCAAGCATTTAAATTTTATAGGCTTGATGTGGACCTCGCACTCGTTTTCTTTTACAAAATTCATGCCAATAATAATTGGATCTGTTGACGATTTTAGTACCACAAATTTCTGATGGTACACAACTCCCTGTAATGCAAACCAGATATTTGCGGAGCCTACAACGACAACTATAGATTTATCAGCTAAACTTAAAGTAGTGATTTCAGATGCACCAATGGGGATTTGTAGTTCATCTACGATAGACTGGCGAATGCATGAGTTTGACGCGCCAGAGTCCATGGCAGCCATAATTTGTTTATTTTTAATCGTAATCCAGATACGTACGCGTAGGTCGTCATAAAGTATAAGTATTATAGGAAAGGGTGATTTTCTTAGAGATCCACTTCTCCTTCCCCTGCCGAAGGAACTCTTCGCTGGTTTCCCGTACCACGTCTGCAACAGTCCACCGTCCTTAAGTGCTTTTTCCCGCAATCCCAATAAAATAAAACTTGAGCATTGGGACATTTATTGCGATGATGACCAGTTTCACTGCATCGAAAACAAACACTTACTGATATTGGGAGCAGCAACAACAGTATGCACACTGCGGATATTTTTCTTCTGCGAGGCCTCCTCGGCACGTATACTTTCATATTCTTGGACTAGAATTATAAGCTCTCGTAATTTGTTAAACTCACGTCTCTTGATGTACACCTTGTATTCTGCATTGCAGTTTCGAAATATTCTCTCTAGTTGTTCACCTGTAGTTAATTTAGTCCACCGCATCAGCGATTGTAAAGCGGTTACGTAATCGACAAAGCTTTCACCAGTACGCTGCAATCGAGTCCTGATTTCATCTTCCAAAGTCTCAAAGAACCACGGTGGCAAAAAATAAAGTTTAAAATCATCGACAAAGTCAGAATAAGACTTCCAGTTTTGTTTATTGTTACGATACCACGATAAGGCATCGCCTTTAAAAAGTTCGGGCATATAATTCAACAAAGAATTTCTTGGAATGGAATAACACGAGGCTAGTTCTTCAATTCTTTCTAAGAAGCACAAAGGGTCCTTACCGCCATCATATTTCACACCCCACTTACGAACCTTATCGCAGACTTCAGATACATTAGGTAAATTGCGATCTTCTCCTTCATTGTTCCGCATTGGCGAAGAACTACGTGAAACCTGACCAGCGGGAACCTTTAAGTCTTTAATGGTGTCGTAACTTAACCTCAGATTTTTTATGTAAAGTTCATGATCAGGAGGCATGTCCTCGGTATCCAAGTAACCTCTTAAATGGCTCCTCATTTCGTCTACGCTTCCCTCATCGTTGAGACCCAGATCCTTTAGAGCGGTGCTTAAAGCATCCTTCTTAATTAGATTCACGAAAGCACGACTCATTTTTTTTTTACTCCCTCAACTTTCCAGATATAATACTTTTTTTTTTTTTTTAAAAGATTATTTTTAATTATTATATAGATTTTATAATTATTATTTTTATTTTGTATATTTAAATTTTCAGAGTCCCTGCTCGGGCGCCATTTATAACACTGTTTTCCAAAGTAGTTTCACCGGTTGCCTTTTCAAAAGGATTTTATTCACAGTAACAAAAATATACTCTACAGTTTTTAAGAGACCAGAACAGCAACCAGAAATAATGACATGTACCAGACTGACGCAGATTACCCGTAACAAAAGGATTCAAAAGGATTTTATTAACAATAAAAAAAATATACTCTACAGTTTTTAAGAGACCAGAACAGCAACCAGAAAATAATGACTTGTACCAGACTGACGCAGATTACCCGTAATAACGACGTGACGACTTTAGTGGTTAAATCCAGAATGCCCAAACCCGAAGCAAAGTCCTGTATTGTGGTTTAATTCTTGAGTTGGTTAATGTGTTAGTTACCACTGCCTGAGAACTATGGCTACAAGAACCAGTAATAGTGTCTCTGTGCACTACCACTACTGTGTCTGGGAACTAAAGCTGTAGTAACTAATAGTTTCCCTCTACACTACTACTACTATTGAGCCAAGCAAGAGTATCCCAGTGGCCGGCTGCTACCGAAGCGATGAGCACTTGCGGCAGCTGTCCGACCACTAAGGCAGCCTAAGTCTGACTAAGCTGTAGTAGTGATCATAACACTTGCCAAGCTATCACTACTAACATAGTAGTGAGAGCCACAATACCAGTTAAGTATACTCACTCATACATTGAAATGTACAATGTATTAGTGAGTCTTGGCAGATGTTCTGTTCTCTTATGGTTGGTGGTTTAAGTGGCAGCTCACGCTACTCGTGAGCATCAAGTAGAGTCAAAAAGCGACTCCGTTTTGAAAAGACCACACTACCCGTAAGGAACTAATATCCGGAGTACTAGACCCAACCCGTTCGGTTAATATAACGTATGAGATCACCGACTCCCACACGTGATATTACCGAGAGGTCGTCCAGTATATGTTCACCCAAGATCCGGAGTCGAATATTCTGCAGCGCCGGACAATCGCAGAGAAGATGCTCCACAGTCTCCTCCTCACCCGGTATGCCGCAGCTGCGACAATGCGAACCGCGTACAATCCCAAGTCTAATGCCATGCCTACCAATCAGCCAGTGACCGGTCAGAACAGCCGTCAGCCTCGAGACATCCCTCCTGCTCCTGCTCAGGAGAGAGTTTGTACGCCCTAGGTCGTAGTTGGGCCACGTAAGTCTCGCGGTCCTACAGGTATCCAAATTATGCCACCTATCCCCCGCCCTGCGAAGATAGTGCCGGAAAATTTCCCCCTTAACAGTCCCCAGCGGTGCAGCGACTGACACCGATGTGGAGACGTTTAAGGCAGATCCTGCCCTTGCCAATTCGTCTGCCCTTTCATTACCGTAGAGGTCCCTGTGGCCGGGGACCCAAACTAGAGTAACTTGGGATAGACAGCTTATCCTGGACAGTTCCTCCCTGCACTGACCAACGAGAGCAGAGGATGTGACGTACGAGCTCAGGGACATTAAAGCCGCTTGGCTATCGGCGAAGATGCCCACTGTCCCTCGAGCCCCCCTTTCAGACAGGAGTCTGCAGGCTTCCCTGATAGCCAGAATTTCCGCCTGGAAAACAGTAGCATGATCAGGTAGCCTGAAAGAACACCGCAAGTTACACTCACCCGAGAAGACCCCGGAGCCTACACCACAACTCATCTTTGAGCCGTCGGTGTATACCCTGATGTCAAAACCACATGTTGGATCCCCCATATCCCACTCCCGCCTGGAGGGAAAGCTAACCCGAAAAGGTCGGCAGAAATCCAATCTAGGAGTAACATAGTCGGACTCAAATCCCATACGTGGGTGAAGTCCATCAAGAAGCCTAGCATGTCCATAGGTCCTGGACTTCCAGGAACCTGTTGCAGCAAGCCGCGCTGCGCTGCTAGAAGAAACCGCCATTATATACAAATCAACAGGAATAATGTGAAGCATTGCATTGAGAGCGTCCGAGGGACAAGTCCTTATCGCGCCCGTGATCCCAATGCAAGCAGAGCGCTGCACCCTATACAGACGATCCGTAACCACCCTCTTAGCGGTCGCGGTCCACCACACTATAGAGCCATATGTAAGTATTGGACGCACAATAGCCATGTACATCCACAGCACCATTTTCGGACTCAAACCCCACCTTGAACCAAACATCCTCCTACAGGAGTAGAAAGCTACCGTTGCCTTCCTGACCCTGTGCTCGGTGTTAAGTCGCCATGATAGTTTAGAGTCCAAGATGATACCCAGATATTTCGCATGATCAGAGAGGGTGAGCTCACAGCCTTGCAGCCGCGGAGGTCTGAAGCCCGAATTGGACCGAGTGGTGAAAAGTACCAGTTCTGTTTTACTCGGATTCACTCCTAAGCCACAACTGGTGGCCCAGCTACTGAGAGTATCCAGAGCGCTGGTCATAATATCGCCAATTACGTCCAAGAACATCCCTGATACCAATATCACCACATCGTCCGCATAAGCGACAACCTTAACACCCTTATTATCCAGCGTGACGAGAACTGAGTTAATAACAAGGAGCCATAACAGGGGCGAGATCACACCACCCTGAGGTGTACCTCTCCTGACCTGCTTTGACAACTCGCTATTTCCCAGTCTGGCACTGACAACACGGGAGTCCAACATGTTCACTATCCAGTCGCTGATGAAAGTCTCAGCGCCCAGATCCACGAGGGCTCCCTGTATTGCGTCGGTCGTGACATTGTTGAAAGCCCCCTCTATGTCCAGAAAGGCGGCCAGTGTATATTGTCCAAATTCCAAGGATCTCTCCACCACTCTCACAACCTCATGGAGTGCAGTTTCCGTTGAGCGTCCCTTGATATACGCATGTTGACTAGCCGACAGTTTAGGCGATCCCTCGAGTTTCAGCCTTATATGTACGTCAATGAGTCTTTCCAACGTCTTCAGTAGAAAAGATGAGAGACTGATTGGCCTAAAGTCCTTTGCAGTCTCGTGACCACATTTGCCAATTTTAGGAATAAAAACTACTTTAACCTTTCTCCAGCTTACGGGCACGTAGTTAAGAGAGAGGCAAAGTCTGTATATCACAAGCAGCCAGGGAGTAATCAAATCTTGACCCCTCTGCAGCATTATCGGTAAAATGCCATCCAGACCCGGCGATTTGTATGGGGAGAAACTGCCAATTGCCCAGGCTATCCTATCAAGTGTAATTATCTCGTGTTCCATCCCATTAGAAGCGCCCCTAGATCGGCTGCGTTGGTCATTGTCCAAGGTATCTGCATCCAAGCAGCCAGGAAAATGAGTATTCAGAAGGATCTCCAACGACTCAGCCGATGACTCTGACCAGGATCCATCACCCCTCTTGACATAAGTAGGGTTAGAGTGACCCTTTGCCAGCACCTTGCTAAGTCTAGCAGTGTCCCTAGTGTTGTCTATGGATTCGCAGAACTCTCTCCATGAGTTCCGCTTTGCAAACGCCAATGCTTTCTTGTACACCTTCAGCTTGTCGCGGTATGGCTTCCACTGTCTGCTGGAATAGCTAGTGTTGAAAGCTCTTCGTGTCTCCCTCCGAAGCTTTGACAGTTCAGAATTCCACCAGGGAGGAAAACTCTTCCTTGCCCTAGTCTGAGGGCAGGAAGCTTTGAACGCCACATCAATGGCCTTTTCCAGGACCCCTACAGAGTCCTCGAGACTTTCGATAGTCCCTTCGACCCTTGGCCCCATACACAGCTTCGTCCTAAGAATCCTATTGAACTTAGGCCAAACAGTTCTCCTAGGATTCCTGAAGCAAACGATCTCCCTAACGTTCGTGTTGATATCGAAAAGTATCCAATTATGATCCGAAAAGGACTTCTTATCGGATACCCTCCACTTTTCAACACGTACGTGAGAATTACCTGAGATAGCTGTGATATCTAGAACTTCTTCCCAACCCCTATAATTATCGGAGCTCGGAAACATAAAAGTTGGGTTAGTACCAGAATTACATATATTGAGATTGTTATCGTTAATAAAATCAAGAAAAGACTCACCTCTCTCGTTGATTTCAGTGCTACCCCAGATTGTGTGCCTGGCATTGGCATCACAGCCCAGGATCAAAGTATCATCTGCAGCAATGGAGGACAACAGGAACCTCACTTCTTCTGGCGGGGCGTCTCGATTGTGAGCCATATAGCAGGAGGCAATAGTGATGTTGCGGCCACCTGTCAATTCAACCTTCGCAACAGTAAGGTCAGCTGAGCTAAATTGAGAGCATAGAAAAATCTTTATGTTCTTTTTAGCTATTATACAGGATCTTGGCTTACCCTTATGATTGATGTATAGTATTGAGTACGGGGCACCCTGAAACCCTTTAACCTGTGAGTCATTGACCCAGGGCTCCTGGATGATGCCTATGTCAAGGTCCTCCTCGGCTAGAAGAACCCGCAGGTTGTCTGTAGCAATCCGGGAATGCTGTAGATTAATCTGCACGACCTTTAGCTTCCCCATCTTTGTTAGCTATATTGGGGGGTTCTTCGAGCTGCATCTTATCAAGCAGCTGGTTGGCGTCATCGATTTCATCTTTCCCGTCGACACCACCCGACCCAGATGGACGGAAAACCTTTACCTTGGCCTCCCTTATACCAAAGAAGAGCTTGTTGCCCACCTTCTTGAGTGCGGACACACCCTGTTCGGAGATGACAAGCACGTAGCTCATGCTGTTGTTCTGAGGCTCCTCTGCCCGGATGACAGACCAGTCATTCATCGGAATCTCAGGATTTTGAGCCTTGAGGCAATCTAGCAGCCTGTGATTGTCCATTGCCATTTTTGGTAACCAAATTCTGGCACGAGGTCTAGCTGGAATTTCTGCAGCAGGGATTAGCTTTAAAATAAGGCCATCCCATGCATCGCTTATCGTAGTGACGCATTTGCTGAGGAATTCCAAGGAGAACAAGTCCATACATTTGATTATCCTGTATCCCCTGTGAATTTCACTGGAGTCAAAACGAGGTACCGGACTACCCTTGTTGGAGATCACGTGAGCCATCACGAGTTCTGACAACTTGGATTCGATAGCACTCCATTCTGTTACTACAGGCGAAGGCAACCCACCACTGACATTTGCTAGAGCCACAAGCAAATGATCCCTTACAACTTCATTAAAGGGTCTACGAGAGGTAGAAATAGGCTGCGCAACGGTCCTCTGCTCGTGGACCTTTTTCCGCTTCGGCGATTTGTCACCCTCAATCTGTGAGCGATTTCGCTTTGCCCCTTCTACCTTTCTTGTCATGTTTGATGTGCTGGGTGCGGCCTCCTTTCGCTTAAGGTACTCATCCACCACAGCTTGGTATTTTACGCGGTCCTCTTCATCGCGCTCATGAACGGTCCCATTCAACGCGTTCTTGGCAATTTTGTCAAGAATAAACTTCGCTCTTGAATATCTAGACTTCCATACGTCGCCTGAGGATTTTTTCTTCCGCTTACGCTTGGGCAAGTCACCTGCCGAGGTGACCTGTCCAGGCTGGGCTATTGCCTGAGATGTTGTCTGGTGAGACGCTGGAGTACTATGGAGTGTACCCTCAGTGCCTGGGAAGTTGACCACCGTCTCCTGACTGGAAGCCAGTAGGTCATCTTCAGACGAGTTGCAAGGCAACCCGCTAATCGTCTTGTTGTTGTTGTTGTTTATTTTAGAATTCATTTTTGGTCCCACGAGTAGGCACGTAAGGGGATGGACCGTACCATGCAGTGACGGCGTACATGGACTAGGCAAAAAAGTATTACAACCAACCCGTGCCCTGGCGTTGGAGGGGAGCTGTTAACGACTAGTCATCTTTTACCACTAACTAGCCATTCAGGAAATCGGCACTGCTACCAACCACCTTGACCTTACAAGTGGGGGATAAAGGAAGAGGATACAAAGGACCGAAAGAAGGATTAGTAGGGCAACAGTGGGAGAGGGGAATTAGAGAGGGGGGAGGATAACCTTTAGTTCATGTTCCTTGCAGCTTTTAGTACACTAAGACAAAGACCGGAGCAGGAGCACAAGTGCGCAATGTTCCAGTGCTTTGTATCAGTATACAAACCCCAGAACACTTAAGCCACCGCATCGCGACAAGATTGTTATCCATGGCGATACTTTAATACTCTTTTGTGTTAAATTTTCTCTTAAACTATATAATTATACATTTCATAAAACTAACGGTACAATTCAATTTAAAATAACTAAATAATCAAAAATTCAAATAATAATGATGTTAAATAATGAAGATAATATGCAATATTATCATGTAACGCATAACTTCGTTACACTCTTCAGAATTGAAATAAGACGACCTTAGGTCCAGGATCAAAATCTAACGAATTTACCTCTTCTAACCTAGATAATGCGTCCGGGACGACATTAAGACTACCTTTCCTATGATCTATTGAAAACTCAAATCCCTGCAATTTTAATGACCAACCTACCGTTCAAGTCGGGCTGACGGATTAACCAACGCAGTGAAGTGTGGTCTGTAACCTCTTTAAAAGGATGCCCTTCTACATATCCGAGGAACTTTTGTATGCATAAAATTCCAGCTAAGCATTCTAATTCAATGCCGCCTAAAATCTGAGTAATTCGCGAACGGATCTAGGTGGTTTCATTTCCATAATTGCCTATACTTTTGAAGGGTCTGGTTTCATTACTCCATCACCAATTACGTAACCCAAATACTTCACTTCACGAATACAAAATTTGTATTTGACCACATTGAGCTTCGCGCAACAATTGTGCGACCTCGGTCAATAATTGAGGTGATCTTCAAACGTTTCAAATATCAACAAAAGATCATCTAAGTATACTAAGACCATTTCACGTAGATGAGGAGGGATAACAATATCCATTAAACGGCAAATGGTCATTAAAGCGTTCGAAAGACCAAAAGGCATAACGACGTAGCGATAGAGAGGGAAGTTTGGAACGGTAAAAGCAGTAAAATTACAAGAATATATATTCTTAAATATTGCGTCATATTACGAAGATGAATTCATTTAAAGATTTGAACTTCTCTCCACTATTCAAAAAATCTCGTTCTGCCTGATTTCCTAAACATGTAATTTTCGCACCGGAATCTAAAATTGCTAAAATTTCTTTTCCTAATAAGGTTACGCTAACATAAGGTCGACGATCAGAACCCAAAGTCTTATAGCATAATAGATTTCCTACAAATTTTCCTACTTTGTCGAATTTTTTTCCCAAATGATTTAATGCGAGTACTTGATCTGGAATACTTTTCCTTATTTGCATGTTATGGTTTCAATATTAAGCTATCACAAAATATTTTGGATCTAATATTTTGATAATTTTGATATGGTATTATTTTGAACAATTTGGGTGAATTTTCAATAAATTAGTCAAATTTGTTATAATCAATTAAAAGAGACATAGTCTGGGTAGAATTTGTGTCAGAGACGGTATAACTTTGACTTTTAAATTTGTGTTTTCCCGATTCTTACAAAAATTACAGTTTGGGTTCAAAATATTCTCTACTCCGCATAGCAGAAAATATGACGATCCTGCAAACAATCAGCATAACGATGACCTTGCTTACGACAATTCCAACATGTTAAATTCTCTATTTCGCAAATTTCCGATTCAAAGGATTCTTTGTTATTTTCCCCATTTAGAGACATATCATTAACCTGTCTTTTATTTGGTCTAACATTTATTTTCTCCCCATCATCCAACAATGCAACAACAAAGGTGGATTAGTGATAATACCAGATGGTGGAATATCTGATGAAGAATTACGTAAAGTGGGAAATTCTTCCCTGGGCCATTTAGGCTCCTGCTGTCTTTGAACAGACAACTGCGTAATTTGCAAAGTCACATCCCTAATTGCATCTTGAATGATAGCAAATTCAGAATTTAATCTGTTTTCAAGTCCTGAAATTCTCGCATTTAACTCTAAATCATGGACCACACCAGAACCAATAGACGCTAAAGGCAAAGAAACACGAGCCGATTGATTTAAATTGGGTACATTAAGTGTCCAATCTAACAAATTTTGAGTTCTCTAAGAAGACTTGTAGCCCTTTTGGATAGCAATATTCGAGGAATAGCACCACGAGAACTCTTTTGTGATAAATCTGTACCCAATTCATTACACAAATATTTGTTATACTATTACGTGTAGATGTGATAAATCTGTACCCAATTCATTATACAGATATTTGTTAAACTATTACGTGTACATGACTGACGACACTGTGGACAAGTGGGTGAAGTTTTAATCCACTCAATTATACAATTTTTATGAAAATAATGTTGACAACTTGTTTTGACAACATTAACCGAATTTACTAACGAATTACAGCAAACAGTACAACTACCTTAATTTTCTGCAACTAATGTCAAGTCACCACTATGTCTAACCGCCGTTTTAAGTATTACAAAAATACACCGATAACAAAAAAAAATAATACTAAAAAGTAAAAAAATTAATTATAATTATTTTCTTTCCAAAACGAGTTAAAAAAAAATAGCAAATTTATCAGACCTACACTCACAATTGTAAGCTTAATCGCTTCCTTGGAAAATTTGAAAAATGTTTAATACCAAACATGGGGACTAGTAACAACATCTGGGTATTTAATTACATGGCAATTACTCAATTACACCGAATTACATGTAATTGAAGATAAAAAAGTAATTGGCCTGTAATTAAATACACAGATAATGGAATTATGTCCCATGTCTGGTATTGACAAAATTTTAAATTTTCCAAGGAAGCGATTAAGCTCACAAGTGTGAGCGTAGGTTTGAAATTTTTAATGATATAGAAAAATTTCACAAGTGAACGATTTTGAAATGTAATTGACGTCGCCCAAGTCTAAATGAATCTCACCTCTTTAATCAGCTATTTGATTTATATACATGTATGTGTAAATAGGATTAGAGATTAGATTAAGGTACCGTTGTTTTAGTTTATAAGGACAACAAATTTAGAAAAAAAAAAATAAGAATAAAAACAGCAACACAGCCGAGCAATTGACTTGCATTAATTTCTTTATTTTTTTTAATATACCAGCGCTAAAAGTGCTTTGCCTTGGCGCTATTAGGTGCCGGCAAAAAAAATATATATTGCCAGTTGGCGTTCTTAAACGTCGGCTAAACCCCTTAGGAATTGAATAATTTTTGCATATAAACGCTAACCATTACATGGCGATGCTGCAAAATTCGCACGGGAAGTTAGTGTCAGGAAATGACTACAGGACTGTAACTACCACCAATACAGCAACTCTTGTAATAAAACAACAATCCCAACCCATTTCAATTGAGGATTATTTGAAGCGGCAGCAGCGCAGTGCAGAAGAGAAATTGACAGCCATACCGAAGACGGCTAAACCAAAGAAAAGACGAGCGGGCAGAATTGTTAAACTGCGGAAAAAATTGGCTGATTTAAAAAGAATAGTTCTGTCAGAAACACCACCACCTTGGGTACGGGCCACGGAGATTTGGGAAAGAATAATTTGATTTTGTTTTGTATATATTTTCTTTAGTTGTTTACAATAGTCTTTAAATTAGTGTGAATTAACATATCTTGGTGATAAAAAAAAATTAAATTCTTGAAATATGATTTTTTTTCTAAAATTTAAATTATATTTGTATTTTAAATTATATTTGTATTTTTATGTAATATTTGTATTTTCTTTTACATTTTCTTATTATATAACTTCAATAAACTCTTATGTACAGTCTTGTTTCCATTGTTCATTTTTAATGTAACATTTAAATCATTTGTACCAATGACCCTATATGGACCATGGTATGGTGGGTCGTTTTTTTTTCTATCCCAACTTTTACTTCTACTAATACTAAATCTCCTATATTAATATTTATTCTATTAATTTTATTTTAAGATTATAAACTTCTAGTTTTCTTCGCTATCTCTATATCTATCATTTGCGTAGTTATCTAAATTATATACTTTATCACCATTCATAAACTTTTCACCTGGTAAACTTGGTAATTTTCCAAAGACTAGTTCGAATGGAGAATAACCTGTATCTACATGTGGTGTTATATTATAAGCGAAAGAATAATAATGCATCCACTTATTCCAATTGTCATCTTTCACAAAAGACAAGAAGTATTCGTTTAAAACTCTATGATTCTATGATTTGCTGATGTGTGTCTTACTTGTTTGTTTCTTTGGTAAAGATCACACGTTGATACAAATTTCTTGACCATTTTATTCATATTTTTCTAAATATACTTTTGTTTTAATTTTAACAATGTTTTCCTTATTCCAAAATGACCTCCGCATGGTGTGTTCTGATACAATTTAATTAATTCATATTGTTCTCTTTTGTTTGTTATTCTTTGAGGATTACTATATATAAGAATTCTGACGTCATTTATCCTACTTTTATTTATTATATCTTTAATTTTTTCAATATCTATTATATTGAATATTTCGCCACTCTTTTCTAGTGCGAATTTATCATAATTCAATTTGCTTAAAACAGAGAGTAGTTTCTCCAACATATTATCTAAATAATCGGGATTATCGCTACATCTGACGGCCGTTTGATTTAGAGCAAGATTGTTTTCAATTTCGAATTCTTTAGTCAACTTTACTAATATAAATTTTAATTTCCTTGAAAGTTTTATATCATTCATTGAAGTACATTCCCACATATTGAGTTGATCAGGCTCTATAGGATTTGTAGTCTCAATGTCCACATTATTAGCTGCCTTACGAGATATATTATCAATTTCCTCAGTTTGTATCATCTTCCCTTTCATATTTCTAGATATTGTTTTTAGAATATCCAAGTCTAATTCTATTATTATTTATTATTATAGTATTATTTTTTCCTTTTTTGTATGTTATCTGAAAATTGTAATCAGATAGTTCCAATCATATTCTTGTTAATTGGGAACTTGGGTTTTTATGTGAAAATAGCGCTGAACGATGGTCAGTCACTACAATAAATTTTCTTCCAAATAGGTATGGGCGAAAAAATTGTATACCCCACTGTATAGCAATTCTTTCTCGATTACAGGTTTGTTTCGTTTATGTTTGGTTAATGAACGACTTGCATAGGATATTGGTTTAACTTCTCCAATTTCTTCTTGTGATAAGATAGCTCCTAATGCATAATCAGACGCATCGGTTGTTAATATAAACGGTTTTTCGAAATCTGTATATTGCAAAATGGGTGGACTTATTAGTTTATCTTTTGGTGTTACAAATGCTGTTTGACATTGTTCTCTCCATTCAAATTGTTGACCTTTTCTCAACAAATTGTTCAAACAACTTGCTATGTTCGCAAATTTTTCGATAAATCGTCTATAATAATCGCATGGGATATTTCGTTATTGCATTAAATTTTTCAGGATTTGGTTTGATTTCATCGGGTGTTATGTCCAAGATTTACGACCTCTGGTTTTAAGAAGCAGCATTTATCAGCGTTAAGTTTTAAATTGTATATTTTCAATTTGTCAAAAACTTTTACTAGGTTGGTATTATGATGATTTAAACTACAACCAAAAACATTTATATCATCAACATATAGAATAGCTTCTGATTCCAAACCTGATAAAGCATCGTTAACATACGCTGAAAGCTATTTGATGATATTTTTAGTCCAAAAGGTAATCTTGTGTATTGATAGTGACCATTAGGTGCAGAAAAAGCTGTGTATTTACGAGATTGATGATCAATCTCAATTTGATGAATGAAAAATATTTGGCTCTACCCAATTTATCCAAAACGTCATCTAAACGTGTTAATTTAAATTTGTCGTTGATAATTTTGTCGTTTAATTTTCTAAAATCAATTACTAGTCTCCATTTCTTTAAATCTGTTTGTCCGTTTTTTGAAACTAATAATAGTGGTGCTTTGGACGGACTTATTGATGATTCAATGATGTTACTATCTAAAAGCTTTTGTACTTGAGAATTTATTTCTGTTGTCTGTGCGTATGGTAAACGGTAGTTTTTTACATATACAGGATTTGTGTCATGTAAATCAACACTCAAAAAAATAAGTTAGTACAAAAGTTAGTAAAACGTCTTGCAAATCAGGTATACTATTTTTTAGCAATTTTTTTTGCTAAAATCGTGTTTTCAGCTAAAATTTTTGTTATACTTATTCAGCACTTAACTGTTTTATACTAATGCTTTACTAATATACTAATGTTTTAACTAATTAATTTTGCTAAACAAATTGTGCTGATAAGCACTTTAATAGTGACACCAGATTGAAAAATATACGCAGAATGAAGCAGATGTCGCGGCATGTCAAGATGTAGTAGAGAAGAGGAAAATGATACTAAAAAGTACAACTCTAATAAGACATATAAAAAAATCAACCATGGAAGACTTTTGTATCTCTTTTTCATACATAAAACAAAACTGAGGATTAAAACAACTTAAATTTTGCGTTGTCACCGGCTTGTGAAAATAATTGTCTATTAATAAAATAAAAGACAAAAGAAAATATTTAAATTTAATATATATTTCTATAATAAATGTTAATAGATTAATAATCTAGTGTGGTCAAATTGCAAACAAACATATACAGACATGTAGACAGAGTAAAGCGAAAGACAAAGACACACATCTTAGTATGGTTCCTTTTTCTTATTGCAAAAAAAAGGGTTGTTTTTTTCGTTTCGTTTGTTTTTGTTTATTTTTTCGTTTCGTTTCTATGATTATCTTCGGCAGTTGCGTGCTTTAAAAGAAAGCATCATTTAGATGACACTCAAAAAAAAAATTTGTAGATTCAGCTAAAGTTTTGCTAACACTTAGTAGATTAGAAATAAAAAAGCCTTGCTAAAAATTAATGAATTTTTTGCTGAATTTTAGTAGACTGAAAAAAACGCAAAAAATTTGTAGAAAAATTGTAATTTAGTTAATTTATTTGCTGAAAATCATAAAACATATTTTTCTGATTCTTTTAAAAATAATTTACTATAATAACGATATATAAAAATTTTCATTTTCCCACATTGACGACATGAATTAATTTAATATCTGAAAATATATAGAAATAAATATATATAACATAACAAAAATTTTCTTTCAATTACTTACATCAATGGTTGCTGTCGTGTAAAGGACGCAACTGCCGAAGATAATTATAGAAACGGAACGAAAAAATAAACAAAAACAAACGAAACAAAAAAAAATAAGAAAAAGGACCCATAAAAATCTACCTAAGATGTGTGTCTTTGTCTTTCGCTTTACTCTGTCTACATGCTGTATATGTTTGTTTTCAATTTGACCACACTATTATTAATCTATAAACATTTAGTTTAAATAAATAAATATTTTATTTTGTCTTTTATTTAATTAATAGGCAATTATTTTCACAAGCCGGTGACAACGCAAAATTTAAGTTGTTTTAATCCTCAATTTTGTTTTATGTATGAAAAAGAGATACAAAAACTTCCATGGTTGATTTTTTTATATGTCTTATTAGAGTTGTACTTTTTAGTATCATTTTCCTCTTCTCTACTACATCTTGACATGCCGCGACATCTACTTCATTCTGCGTATATCTTTCAATCTGGTTGTCGTCCACACTATTAATGTGCTTATCAGCACAATTTTTTTTTAGCAAAATTAATTAGTAAAACATTAGTATATTAGTAAAGCATTAGTATAAAACAGTTAAGTGCTGAATAAGTATAACACAAATTTTAGCTAAAAACACTATTTTAGCAAAAAATTTTGCTAAAAAATAGTATACCTGATTTACAAGACGTTTTACTAACTTTTCTACTAACTTATTTTTTTGAGTGTACCATTGATGTAAATAGTTGAAAGAAAATTTTTGTTATGTTATATATATTTGTTTCTATATATTTTCAGACATTAAATTAATTCATGACATCAATGTGGGAAAATGAAAATTTTTATATTTCGTAATTATTGTACATTATTTTTAAAAGAATCACAAAAATATGTTTTATGATTTTCAGCAAATATATTAACTAAATTACAATTTTTTTACAACTTTTTTGCGTTTTTTTCAGTCTACTAAAATTTAGCAAAAAATTTATTAATTTTTACCAACGTTTTTTATTTCTAATCTACTAAGTGTTAGCAAAACTTTTGCTGAATCTACTAATTTTGAATCTAAGATTTTGCTGACATTAGCATTTTTTTTGCTAGCACCCTCCTGACTAAAATTTTGCTGACTTTACAAACTTTTTTTTTTTGAGTGTATCATTTGCCTATAGAAATTATGGGTTGTTAAGTCCCCATCGTCAATATGAAATATTGATTGATATTCTCGCAAAATGGATATAAGCTAATTTTTACTTTCATCATGACTTTCATGATGACTTATCAAGATTAAATTTATCCAATAACTTCTTTCGTATATTTATTCTCACCTACTTTCTTATTAATTGAACAAACATTATATTTTTCTAATAAGATAGTTTCCACTTTTAAATTTTCGACGGTGACAATTTTATCAGTAACGTTCAATAATCTTATATGTTGATGTCCATGTTAGTGCGCCCCGTTAGGCTAGTTAGTAGCGTGCTGGTTTATCAGTGCGGGGGTCGTGGGTTCGATTCCCACCAGAGGCACTGGTCTGTTTATAAAAACCTCGGATAATTAAGCCATTGACGCAATTATAAAAACCTCGTATAATTGCACAACTGACGCAATTAGAAAATATTTTTTAAAAATCAGATATAAAATTTTTATTAATGTTATTAAGCAATTTTATTGCAAAGAAAACTTAAATGTATTTAATTCATGTTATACAAAAATAAATAAAATTAATAAAATTCTTGTATTATGTGCTTAAAAAGTAAGTATTCATTTTAAAAGAATGATTAAAAAAGTAGTAAGAGTATTAAAAAAGTTAGTTTTGATTGAAAAAGTCAGTTATTTTTTAATGCAGTGTATGTTTTTCAATAGTATTTACTGCATCTTTTTCCATATTTTCTAGGTCATTGCTGTATTTGCTATCGTTTACAAAAAATCTACGAAGAACTGACATTGAATTTAGCACTTCAGAACAAGTTGGGGATTCCAATAAGTCTTCTTCATACGAGGAATCTAATGGTAGTTCAGTCAAGTGTTCTTCTATGATCTCCTGATCTGTCAGTTGACCATGATAGGGCTCATTTTCGTCGCAGCGTACGTATTCGTCAAAATCCACCTGTAAATTGATCATTGTTTCTTCTATTGTCCAATCCTCTTCGTAGTCCTCTTCCTCTAAACGATCAGGATTAGATATATTAAACTAAAATACAAAAATTACCAAAGTAAAAAATTTATTACATGCGCATAATATTTAAAAACATACCTTTTTAAAGCAATTGCTTATAGTCAAAGGCTTTACCAGCCACCAAGAATGTTTTATAATATGCATAGCCTTTAATAAGCTGATTGATTTTGAAAAATCACGCATAGGTTTTCCACTCTCAATGTGTGCAATCTGTTTGCGTACTATATTTTGCCTATAATATGATTTAAAACTATGAATAATTCCCTGATCAAGAGTCTGTATCAGTGAAGTTGTATTTGGAGGAAGGAACTCCATCTTTATGTTGCTTAAAATCAAATCAACTTTGTGGCATGAAGCATTATCCACGAACAAAATGATATGACGTCTTTGGTTTAACATTTCTTGGTTGAGGGCCACCAAAATTTTTTCCCAAATATCACTATTCATCCAAGCATTATTTTGTGAATAATATTTTAAGGGCAAAACTTTATTTTTGAAACAGCGTGGGTTTTTTTTGTTTTCCAATCACAATAACTTTTTTATAATATCCAGTTGCATTGCAAATAAAGAGCAAAGTCAAACGATCTTTTGATGTTTTAAATCCTTTTATTTGACACCCTTCTTTATTTAAAGATGTTTTAGGAAGAGCTCGAATAAATAAGCCACTTTCATCAGCATTGAAAATGTCAGCTGCCTTATTCGACGAAATAAGGCTTGGAAGGACATCATTTGTATAATCATTTGCACCTTCTTCATTGGCTGAAGATGCTTCTCCGTGAATTTTACGCAGTTTAATTCCTTCCCGACTTTGCCAACGATAAAGCCATCCTGCACTGGGATTAAATTCGGAGTTCATTTTAACAGCAAACTGTTTTGCCTTTTCCATAATCATTTGCGAGGAAATAATAGTACCACTGTGTCTCATTTGGTTAAACCACTTAGAAAGTACACTCTCTACTTCTTCGAAAGCTCCAGTTCTTTGTCTTTTTACGGTTAATTTGCAACTTTTCGATGTTTCCAATATCTTTTCCTTATTTTTGAGAATTCGGTTAATTGTTGCTTTTGAAACACCATACTTCTCACATAATTCACTTTTATTTTTTTCTTTATATTCGTTTATTAATTGTAATTTTTCCTTTAAATTTAATGTTTTATATTTTTTTGCGCTCATTGTGTCGATTGCATATACCAAAAACTATTTCCAACTAACATTCTATTGTTTCGTTTATTGTTTTTATTGAGAATTTTATTTACTATTTTTTTTTTTCACTTTCCCCGGAATTTTACAGAACAAAATTTTTGGAATCTTCATTTGACTTTTTTATTTTTATTTCTTAGCAACCAACTTTTTAAACTTTTTTTAAACGCAATTAAGCGAATAAAATCATTTGAGTTTGCAATCTTAAATCTAAAAAAATTGAATCAGATTTTTGTACAGAAAGCTTTTTGTGGCAGCAAATTTGGCTCATTAAAGCGGGGAACACAATTAAGCGGGGCGCATTTAAGCGGGAGATACTGTAGAATCATCTCACTTCTTTGTGGTATTCTCACTTTATTAAATTCAAAAGTATTATCATGTATCGGAATCATTATTGTTGCATTATTAATGTTGAATGTTAATACATATCTGTCGTAATCAATATTGCATCTATATGTGGATAGAAAATCTCTGCCCAGAATTCCATCTGTACTTATTGGAAAATTATTATCTACTAATTACCTACTACTACCTTCGTAAACGATGGCTTTGTTAAGCGAAAACAAACGGATGCTATATACACTGATTTTTAGTAAAGCATTTGATAAGGTTAACCATGATCTTCTTCTTTACAAATTAGATCGCATGGGCTTCAGTGTTTCGCTTCTAAAATTTACAAATTCTTACTTAAAAAATAGAAAACAACATGTTGTTTTCCGCAACACTAAGTCAAGTTTTATAAATGTCTTATCAGGCGTAGCTCAAGGTAGTCACCTTGGTCCTCTGTTGTTCACACTATTCATCAATGATCTTTCATCCGCTATTCAACATGCCAACGCCTTAATGTATGCTGACGATGTTAAATTATTCATTTCTTTCGACAATCCTGATGATCAAGCTTTACTTCAATATGATATTGTTAACTTTACTACATGGTTGTGATGAAAACTTAATGGAACTTAATACAAAAAAATGTAAATACATGATTTTTGTATTAAGGGTTATACTTGATGAACAATGAGCTGCTGGATCTGGTTGATACATTTAACGATCTTGGAATATTACTTGATACGCAACTTGATTTCAAAAAACATATTACTACAACTGTAAATAAAGCAACCGGAAGTTCTTGGTTTTATAAAACGCTGGGCTAAGGAGTTTTCAGATCCCTATACAACAAAACAACTTTTCACAACGTTAGTGAGGCAATTCTGGAATACGGATCTGTTTGTGAAACACATTCGAAATCCATCGAGTCGGTACAAAAACAATTCTTTGCTATTTTCTCTCCGAAATCTCTGCTGGAATCCACTCGTGAATCTTCCTTCTTATGAAAACCGTTTACTTCTTATTAGACTGCCTACGCTAAAAAGTCGAAGACTAATGCTAAATGTGACATTTCTATTAAAACTAATAAATGGAACAATAAATTCTGAATACCTACTAAGTAACTCGATCTTAATACGCCTTTTTAGTAACAAGAAATTTCGAATGCCTTCACCCTAAAACTGTACGAACAAACTATGCTAATGCAGATCCTTTTCGCCGTATTGTGTCTGATTTTAACCCAATTATATCATTGTCATTGATTTTAACACAAGTCTTGACAATGTGAAGCGGGGAATTAATTAATTTATTTATCTTAATCAAATTTAAAATTTTTTGTAAAACCTGTAATATTTTTAATAATTTAAATTTATAGTCTGTAAGGATTTTATATCTGTATACTGAATAAATAAATAATAAAAAATAAATATTTCTGTTCTATAATTCACTATTCACATTTATATTAATAGTTGTTTAACCTAAAGACTTAATTAGTCCTCTGAAATTCCTGCCAAATTTCAATAATCATCCTGATTTACATCATATTGGTGTAAAAATTCTTCTTTGCAAGAGAGACATCTGCTCCTGTATCAATTAAAAATGTAAGTACATTGTCTGTATCACCAATCTTACATAATTTCTGAGTTTGGATGATATGCTATATATTCTTTTAGTTTCTAATTGGTACCCACATGAGAGTCTGTTAGAGTCTCCGCGTTTTGGGAGTTTCCCTGGTCTTGAATCTGGTAATGTTACCATTTCTATTATTATTTTGTCTTCGATGGTTGTTACCTCTATGGTTATTATTGCTATTGTTGTTATGACCTCTGTTATTTTCGTTGTTATTCCCGCTATTATTAGTAGTATTTCCACTGTAGTTCTTTGAACGACAAACTTTTTTAATGACCAATTCTTGTCACAGTATGAGCATTTTTATGCTGTTGACTATTAGTGGATTGGTTTGTGGAGTATAAACAGTTTTTTTTGCCTGAGATAGGTTCGGATTCCTCAGCAATGGTCAAAGCTTCCATTAAATTAAAACTCTACTAGCAGTTATGGTCGAAAGGATTTATTGATCTCTCAAACCATTTTTAAAGTGTTGAAAGCTAAAACATTGCTTGTTCTAACTATTGAGGATCTATCAGCCTCAGCAACTTCAATTTCTAGATATCGGTTAGTTATTTCCAAAGACTTCATTATTATTCCTTGTCTCTCCCTAAAATATTCTTCTTCTTTGAATGTTGCGCCAGTACTTCTAATGCTTCTCCCTATAATCTTTGAAACGGTTCTCAAATTTCTACTTCTTTTCCTTTTTCTAATACAGTTTCGGTTATGTAATCTCCTAATTGTTTTCTATATTTTTTCATTTACCGTTTCTAAAGTATATGGTATTCCCAAGGATTTCTTAGCATTAAGTATAATTTGTTTTAATAATTTTATGAATTCCATTTCAAAATAAAATTTATTATTTACTATTTATAACAGATTTCATTCAATATTTTTCTCCAATAATTCACTATACCATCTAATATTTTGTGATTAATTAGTGTAAGAAGTGGTAATAGTATGATCGCTACAATAAACCATCCAATATATATGTTGTAATATTCTCTTAATTTCTCGTATGTGGTCATTTTAGTAAAAAATGCCAAAATGTCTTGACCGAAACAAGATCACTGTTCTGTACAATGCTACTTAATTCATTAATACTTTGCGTTATTGTTTTTGTAATATAAATCTTTATCCAAGATACAATAACTAGTGTGAATATAGAAATCAAAAATAACACTATAATAGTTAGTACTATTAACTTTTTCATATTCATTTTAAAATCGTTTAAAACAAAAGAAATCGTTTATTGAAAGAAAAAATATATTTGTATATTTATATTGAATATTTACATTTGTTTTTATTAAAAAATTATTTTTTTATACATTTTTATTGAATAAACCTTATTATCTTTATCTTGTTAGTGTATTATATTTTTTTAAAGTCTTTCTTTTAAGAATTTTCTTTTCATTAATTCAAATTATTTTTCCATTTGAGGATACTGTTTAACATCTATCATTGTTGGGGTACCTTTCATCCCAATTACTTTCCAAAATTCGGTTAAGCAAGCAAAGACTCTTCATCGGAAGGTTCTTTTTTTCTACGTATACAGAAGTTATACTATTTTCTTTATGCTTTGGTCTAACCATTCTAAAGCAAAAAAAAAAAAAAATTTATTTATATGGGAAAAAATTATTTTTTTGTTACTTTATTTTAGGACATGGGCGAAATCGTCTCCGTTCCTGGAGTTGCTCAACTAGGAGCGCACTGTTTTTATTTTGAAATTATATTGTTATGTTTGCGCACTCTTATAATCCATGTTACAGTAGTAGCGATGTGATCATTTTAACCCACGTAATAAGTGATGGCTGTAATAATTGATGCCGTGATGACTGAAATAGGTGATGACGTGATGACTGTTCTTCCTTCAGTCCCGACTCGTTCTTTGGCCGAACGGTCCTTCTAACCTCGGCGTGGATTAGGAATTTCCAGATTTTTTTTTCTAGTGTTCTAATCTAGGAGCACCGTGAAAAATTGCAGGATCGCCATATAATATACGCTGATAAATATGTAGCGAGTTTGGTTGTTTGGTGTAAAACTGATTCTTTTTTGAATTTGTCCCTGCTTATAAAGCTAACATGAGAATAATGCTTAGCTTACCGAGGTCACATGATTGTTAGTAAGCAAAATATCAAATCATTGATTTGATATTGAGTGTATTCTAAATTGGACGTAGAATGCATTTCTAAATATTGAGTGCATCTCAAGTGTCTATAGTCCAATTGTTAATTTCGTTCCGTTTTGATTTCGAAATCTAAAACCTTTGCCCCAGTTACGGCATAGCATAGAACGATGAACTGTCCAAAATATTACTGACCTTGAATTGTACAATACAAATGTTTTGTCGCTTGCTTATTTTTATGCTAGCTGTTATAATTTATATTTATTCGTGTGTTGTTTTTAGATTCTTTGAATGCAATTGAAATATTGTATGCATGACTTATTATAGTTTGTTTACTTTGTATCATGCATACACTACAATTTACATATTCTCTGGAAATTTTTAGACTCCAAGTGCTGCAAAATTATATATTCTTTTTGACAAATGAACACAAAAGCTCAAAATTTGTAAAAAAAATATTTGGTCCTGTACGATTTTTATAAGCAGTTAATCTTTTGAGGAAAATAAAACAAAACGTAGTAAAGTGGAGATCTACATTTTTAGGCAGAAATGACATGACATTATCCCAAAATCCGATTTGAGGATTATGGATTAAAATATTTCTATCATAACCCCCAAACCAAAATGGGAACTATGCCTAACATGATTATACTAATAATCCGCAGTAAAAATAAAGATTTTCTTCATATTCATTAAGACCAGTAAGTTCTACGGCCAGACTTATGGGTTTTTTACTCTGTGGTATGTCCGTATAATAATACTTTATTCTATTGTAGGTAATACTTTATTGTATTGTCCAATAAAAATTACATTTTGAACTTTAACGCAAAAAAAACGTTTTATCGACGTTAACAACCATGTGGGCTTTATCAGCTAGTTATAAAATATGTGTTCCTTGATGTATATACTAATAACTAAGGAGATACTTTTAGAAATTTGAAATAAAAACATAGTTAAAATGGGGTTTAAAGGTTAACACGTGCTTGCCTAATCACCAGCTCAAACCGCATTAGCTTGCAACTACAATTTGGTCTATCAATTTTATTTCTTGAGTTATGGACGATTTTTAAAATGTACATATTTCGAAAACTAATGGAGCTAGAGGAAAATGTTTACATCAATCTTCCAAACTCAAGCCCATTAATTAAAACCGCATTTTTCACCAAACTAAGCATCGCAGAGAAAAAAGAGTATTTATTTGAAACATCGCCAACGTTAAAAAACTAACAGATATAAATAAATGTACACGAGCAACTTTTTTCAATTTGAGAGATTTTTTATTAAATTATGGTGATTTTTTTAAATTTAAGCGATTTTTTAATTTTGGCGTTTTTAAATATTGAAGATTTTGTCATTTTGGCGATGTTTTCACTTTTAGCAATATTATTCTCATTTTTGGCTATATTTTTTTAGTTTAGGCGATTTTTTAAAATTTTGGGCAATTTTTCAATTTTGGCAAATTTTAGTGATTTTTTCTTAAATTTTGGAAATTTTTTAAAATTTTGGCGATTTTTTTTCAATTTCTGTGATTTTAACATTTTTGGAGATTTTTTTAATTTTGTAGATTGTTTTTCAAATTTGGGGATTTTTTTTCAATTTCGGTGATTGTTTTTTTAGTTTCGACGATTTCGGCAATTCCCAAATTGTAAATCGATTGAGTATTAAATCAATTGAAATCCCCGCGATTGAATTCCCAACGATTGAATTCCCAATGATTGAATTCAATGATTGATAAAATCGAATGAGATAAATTGATTGAATTCCCTACTAGTGAATTCCAAGGAATGAATTCTCTGCGATTGATTTAGAAAAAATTCATTCGATTTAATAGTTGGTAACCCTTTACTTGTATCAGTCGTGTTATAATTTGTGCTCTTGATAATTTTTATTTGAATATTATTTTAATTGAATTTTATCCCGTATTTACTGTTTTTAAATTGTTTTTATAACTTCCGTGAAGTGAATGTTCATAGTGTTTTATGATAATTGATCTTTATTTGTTTCATTGATTGTGCTTTGTTTTTTGTTTTCTTATAAGTCTTTTCTCAACTTTTGTTGTTGGTACATTTTTTAGTTATTGGTGTTTATTTTAAAACTGGTTTGAGTTCATTTTTAATTATTAGATTTTTTTTATTGCATACCTTGGTCTTATTCATTTATATATTTATTTACACTCAGAAAATGTCGTGCTTAATTGCTGACTGTAAGATTAAATAATGAATTTTTTAACATGCTGGCTATGTGATAACCTTGCTCACTACCAGTGCGCTGGGTTTAATGGTAGGGATTTGATAAAATAACTAATTCATCTAAAGGTCTTCGGTGGTCTTGTGTCAACTGTAGGTCATTGGAACATACATTTTTATAAACTTTTTAAGGATGGTAAATTAGGGTTTACTGAGATTGGCAACGAGTTGCATAATCTAACTGTGAAATTTAGAAAATTTAAGAATCTGTTTATTGATTTCGAGTTCTCAAGCGGATTGGGTGCTTCACCGAAACTGAAAAAGTCCTAGGGAACTTCGCCCTGGTGTTTCCCAACTTTTTTCGTCTAATTTGCTTGGTACCAGGTCTTTGGGACCGTCCAGTGGGACCATCGTGGATCCCCCGCTTATTTCTGTAACGGCGGCTGGGTTCAAGCTGGTAAGGGAAGTAGGGGTAGTAGGTGGGGGTATTGAGGTAGATGGTTTTGGGAATAATGCTGCTGCTGTATATGGGGACCATGTCGGTCCAGCGTCGAGTTCATCTGTTTCACCCTTGATGAGTAAGGAGACGTCCGGTGATAATGGTATCACCGGTCCTGTTGAAATGTGTGGATTAGTTGTTGTTCCACCTCGTAGGACTGTTTTTGTGTCAAGATTCGCTCCGGATACAACTGTTGATGACTTAAGGAATTTTATAGGGAAAGAGATGGCAATCCTATCAATTAAACATCAAAAAAATTAAGTGATTTTGCAAAATATTAAGAATTGTTAAAAAAATCTTAATTGAACATTTATAATAAAAAAAAAGTTTTAATAAAATAAACAGATTCTGTAGAATTTGAATTATATGAAATATTGTGTAAAGCAAATCGTTCGTTAGTATCAAAAACAATAAAAATTGCAGCCAATGTAAATGGTAAACGAAGAAGAAGGTGATTTTATTGTTTGTGACAAGTGCAGTAAGATTTATCATGTAGTTTGTACACAACTAGTAAACGCAAGTATGAATTCTTCTTGCAGCATGAAGATGCAGAGTTTGTTTGGCATCAATGTGATAGTAGTGGTACCATTTAAAACAGAGCTGAACGAGATCAAAAGAGATTTAAAGAAATTAGACAGTTTTCAAGAAACTATGAACTTCATGGCAAAACAATACGATGACATTTTGAAGGGTGTTGTGGAGAAACAAGAAAAAATTGAAACTGTCCAAAAAGAAAAACCAAAATATTAAGCAAGAAGTAAAAACATTGAAAAATTTTGATTAAATTTCTAAATGATCAGCGAGTTAAACATGATTGTTTAGTAAGTGGAGTAGAGGTACCAACTGGATCGTCAGCTGTCAGCTGAAGTTGGTGTAGAGTTAAATGCGGATAGTATTGATGATGCCTATTTTATTAAAAAGCGTAACAAAAGAAGTGGCAAGAATGAAAAAAAATGAGGATAAAGCTGAGAAAACAGACTATGGTTGTAAAATTTAATTCTAAAAAGTCTAAGAGAAATTAATGTCTGTAAAGCCAAAGCTAAGGGAAACTGAATCAAACATTTCGTTAACGACTTCCTTAGTAGAGAAACACTTAGCTTGCTAAATCATGCTAAAACATTAAAAACCGTTGGGTATTGTGCTGCGTATGCTGCTGGTGGTAAAATTTTTGTGAAAAAAAGTGAGCTGTCTAAGCCGAAATTCATAGCTAATGAAGGAGAAGTGGATGAACTGTTACTGGAGGCAACCACAAATCTTTCAATGAATCGCAGATATCGATTTGGTACTGAGCGTGAAGCAGGAGCGGATAACGATGATGATGTTTATTTATCGCCTTAGTTTGTTTTATTTATAAATTTGTAGATATTTTTTTATAATTTATTTTTTTTTTTCTATGATTAATAATCAGTATTTTTTTAATTTAAATTCTTTTGCTAATTGCATTAGAAACAATACAAGTTCCTATTTTTCAATAATATCTATAACGTTAGGAGTATTTCTTCAATAAATAAATTTGATGAATTTAAAGCTTTAGTTGGTAGGTTCCCACGGCTACCCTTTATTATTGCTGTTCAAGAGACATGGTTCATGGAAAATCTAGTTCAACTATACAATATTCCATTTTACAATAGTGTTCATTGTTGTAGACGCGATGGCTATGGAGGTACGTCAGATTTTATTCAAGAACACTTACAATATAAAATTTAAATGTGTGAAAGTAAAACATTTACAGATTTTGATTGTTTTAACAGTAGAAAATAATAAAATTAATAGTAAATCTATACAATTTGCCTCGTTCTATCGATCACAGAAATGTTACACAGATAGATTTTTTAGCGTTCCTGGAGAATCTTCTTCATAGTTATGGGCGGAATCCATGCATTTTTGCTTTAGATTCGAATATTGATGGTTTACAAATACATTCGTCAGAAAATTTGTTAAACTTGCTGCAATTTATTATGACTTTAAAAGTTGTCATACGTTGATTATACGGCCGGAAAGTGAAACATCCATAGATCATATTTACACTAACATCCAAAATTGTTTGTCTATTAAATCCGCTTGTAAAGAGTCTATGAACAACTTCTATAAAAATAAACTTGATGAATTCAACATGATCCAAAAACGAGCTGGAGGTTTTTAAATGAGTCACTTTTAAGGGTTCCGAAAAAAGCAATAAATATTAAAGATTCTAATGGTCAGCTTATTTTAGATGATTCTGAAAGGGCGGAGGTACTAAGTAGTTATTTTATTCAATCAATTAAGGACGTCAAGCTGAAAATTGAGCAATTTCCAACTGACTCGTATAATTATTTACGAACAATGGTACGTAATAATAATATATTTCATCTTAATAATTCAACATATGAAGAGGTACAGGATTGTAATATTAAAGATAAAGCCAAATAAAAGCTCTGGACATGATCATATATTGCCCCAAAACTATATTGAGTAATAAGAATAAGTTTACTACTATTTTGGTAATTTTTTTAATAATATGGTAAATATGAGCATTTATCCTGATATTTTAAAAATTCAGAAGGGTAATACCCATTCCAAAAGGATCAACTTCCGAAATGTATAGACCAATCTCTATTTTGTCTAGCATTGATAATGTGTTCGAAAGAATCTTACACAATCAAATTTTCTACTTTTATGAAAACCCATAATTTGCTAAATGATTTTTAATATGGATTCCGGGAAGCGTGTGGTACAGAGGAAGCTGCCGTAAATGTCGTTAATTTTATTTGTAAAGGTCTAGATGATGGACATTGTGGCGTGGCAGGTTTATTTTACGATTTTACAAAGGCAGTTGATATAATTGATCATGACATCTTGTTACAAAAACTTAAGTGTTATGGTATATGTGGTAGAGAACTATCTCTTTTGGGAAGTTATTTAAGAAATCGCAAGCAATTTGTCCAGATTGGTGCTAGTAGAAGTTCATTTCGTGAAGTTGAACATGGAGTACCGCAAGGCAGCGTAATTGGACCCTTATTGTTCAATATTTATCTTAATGACTTGAAAAATCTTGAACTTACTGGTAAAATTTTTATATATGCAGATGACATTAGTTTATTTTACCCTTACAAGCATGAAAACAAGTAGCTACAGTGTATATTGAACTAGACGCGGCATTAATATCAGAGTTTACGAGAATTATGTCCAGTTTTTCACTTCGTATTTAAATGCCATTTGGTTTTAAGTTCTATTTTGTATCAGAATGTGAGGGGTCTAAATACAAAATTGCATGAGGTTTGTAGGAATAGTGTTGGATGTTGGTATAGTACTATTGCTTTTACTGAGACTTGGCTGAATCCTGATATTTTTGATAGTGAGATTTTTTGTAGTAATTATCATATTTATAAATGTGATCGTTATGGGAATGATCGAAATGATCTGAATTGCGGTCGGAGGAGAATGGGAGGTGGTGTTTTGATTTCTGTACACCGCTCCATATCTTCGGATCGTGTTGATTTTTCCAGTGTTAGTGATGTTGCATTTCTATGTGTTCGGTTGTCTTTTGATAAAAATACGTTTATATTACCTGTTCATATATTCCACATAGATCTAGTTTGCAAGTTTATCTGGATCATGCTAATTTAATACGTGAAGTTGTTAGCAGACTTGGTGTGAAAACGATGTTATCATCGTTTTGGGTGATTTTAATTTGCCTAAGGTGTCTTGGTCATTGTGTCCTAATCTTTGTCAATTAGCACCGTTGTGTTCTTCCAACGATATGGAAACATTTTTTTGATATCTTGTTTGATTCGTTGTCTTACTGAGTTTAACAATATATCTAATATAGGTGACAAGTTTCTGGATCTTGTTTTCTCGAATTGTCCTGATACTTATCTTTCTAGATCGTTACCGTTTGTTTGTCCTCAGGATAATTATCATCCAACACTCCTCATTGAGGTTGATATTATTGATTTTTCTAGGGATCCCTGTTCTGAAGTTGTTTTCCTTAAACAGTTTAATTTTAGTAGGACGAATTATGATTTACTAATATGCTTTTTAAGAGAAAAATTATGGCCTTGTTTGAATAATGGACTGGATAATTGCATATAATCATTTTATTATATTTTGTTTTCTGGGTTTTCGAGATCAGTCTCTATCCGTAATAATAATTTGTTACAACCTCGTCCTGTTTGGTTTACGAGTGAGTTGAGAATTTTAAGGAATGTTAAGAGTAGACTGTTTAAAAAACATAAGGAGAAGGGTTCTTCTATTAGTTACATGAATTATTATATTGCTAGGAATAGATATAATGCATTAAATCAGAGATGTTATTCGATTTTTTTTTTTTATTTATTTAAATTCATTTTTACAAAATTTAATTCTTAAAATAATAGAGCATCAGCGCCTCTAGGGCATTGTTGAGTCAAAGTTGGCAATGAGATCCATTTAACTAATTTTACAATAAAATTTATAATAAAAAAAGGTATAGATATGTTTATAAAATTATGTATTAAATTTAACATATGAGAAAAAGAAACAAAAAAAAACAAAGTTTTATACAATGTTATTATTTATATCAAAAGCATTTCAATATTATGTAGTAAATATTCTTTTAGTCTATTTTTTAAATGAAGAAATTGATACACAATCTTTTAAACATTGAGGTAAATTACTGCATTCCATACTACACTCAAAAAAACTTGTTTCGGATTCAAGAAATTTTACTTAAATTAAGTAAAAAATAGGAATGATTTAGCTCCAAAGCCAAATTTTCTTAAAAATGTATACTTTTTCCTTAAATTTAGGATATAAAATTGTATTTATTTTTACCAAAAATAAGTATAAATATATTTGGGCATAGTAAAATTGTCAGTAAAACAGAATGTATTTTTATTTATTTTAAGTAAAATTGTCTTTAATATAATTAAAAATTTTATATTTTTTTTTGTAATAAAGTGTAAAATTCCTTCAAAATATGTAAATCTTTCATACTTCAATTGAGTACATTTAATCAAACAAGAGGAAAATACTTCCTATTAATACGCAAATGTTTCCAAGTTTTAAGTTTTACTCCAACTGAGTAAAATATATTTGGGTATAGTAAAATTGTCTGTAAAACAGAATGTATTTTTCTTTATTTTAAGTAAAATTGTCTTTAATATATTTAAAAATTTTGTATTTTTTTGTAATAAAGTGTAAAATTTCTTTAATTTTAATTTCGAAATTAAAATAAACATTTCTTCAAAATATGTAAATCTTTCTTTGTTTTTAAGGAAGTATCATACTTCAATTGAGTATATTTTTATCAAACAAGACGAAAATACTTCCTATTAATAAGCAATGTTTCCAAGTTTTAAGGAAAAAATATACTCCAACTGAGTAAATTTTGCGTTATAAGAGAAAAAAAGTTCTCCTAACAATACGTAAACGTTTCCTAATTTTATTCAAATAACATACTCTAATTGAGCATATTTTACTATATACTAGTAAAGTTTTTCTGTAAATATACAAACGTTTCCTTGGTTTAATATAATTATATACTCTAATTGATGAATTTTTACTAAATATATACTAAAATTTAGTATGTTTACTGTGTAATAGTAAACAATTTATTATGAATAACGAAATGTTTACTTAAATTCAGTATAAATTATAATAAGCTTTAGATATTATCCTCATTTTTGCTGTACTTATGTTGAGTGACTAGTTTCATTATTTTTAATAAAAGTGTAGCAAAAGTAATGAAGATTTGAATTAAATATACAAACTTTCAATCTGGTTGTCGTCCACACTATTAATGTGCTTATCAGCACAATTTTTTTTTAGCAAAATTAATTAGTAAAACATTAGTATATTAGTAAAGCATTAGTATAAAACAGTTAAGTGCTGAATAAGTATAACACAAATTTTAGCTAAAAACACTATTTTAGCAAAAAATTTTGCTAAAAAATAGTATACCTGATTTACAAGACGTTTTACTAACTTTTCTACTAACTTATTTTTTTGAGTGTACCATTGATGTAAATAGTTGAAAGAAAATTTTTGTTATGTTATATATATTTGTTTCTATATATTTTCAGACATTAAATTAATTCATGACATCAATGTGGGAAAATGAAAATTTTTATATTTCGTAATTATTGTACATTATTTTTAAAAGAATCACAAAAATATGTTTTATGATTTTCAGCAAATATATTAACTAAATTACAATTTTTTTACAACTTTTTTGCGTTTTTTTCAGTCTACTAAAATTTAGCAAAAAATTTATTAATTTTTACCAACGTTTTTTATTTCTAATCTACTAAGTGTTAGCAAAACTTTTGCTGAATCTACTAATTTTGAATCTAAGATTTTGCTGACATTAGCATTTTTTTTGCTAGCACCCTCCTGACTAAAATTTTGCTGACTTTACAAACTTTTTTTTTTTTGAGTGTATCATTTGCCTATAGAAATTATGGGTTGTTAAGTCCCCATCGTCAATATGAAATATTGATTGATATTCTCGCAAAATGGATATAAGCTAATTTTTACTTTCATCATGACTTTCATGATGACTTATCAAGATTAAATTTATCCAATAACTTCTTTCGTATATTTATTCTCACCTACTTTCTTATTAATTGAACAAACATTATATTTTTCTAATAAGATAGTTTCCACTTTTAAATTTTCGACGGTGACAATTTTATCAGTAACGTTCAATAATCTTATATGTTGATGTCCATGTTAGTGCGCCCCGGTAGGCTAGTTAGTAGCGTGCTGGTTTATCAGTGCGGGGGTCGTGGGTTCGATTCCCACCAGAGGCACTGGTCTGTTTATAAAACCTCGGATAATTAAGCCATTGACGCAATTATAAAAACCTCGTATAATTGCACAACTGACGCAATTAGAAAATATTTTTTAAAAATCAGATATAAATTTTTATTAATGTTATTAAGCAATTTTATTGCAAAGAAAACTTAAATGTATTTAATTCATGTTATACAAAAATAAATAAAATTAATAAAATTCTTGTATTATGTGCTTAAAAAGTAAGTATTCATTTTAAAAGAATGATTAAAAAAGTAGTAAGAGTATTAAAAAAGTTAGTTTTGATTGAAAAAGTCAGTTATTTTTTAATGCAGTGTATGTTTTTCAATAGTATTTACTGCATCTTTTTCCATATTTTCTAGGTCATTGCTGTATTTGCTATCGTTTACAAAAAATCTACGAAGAACTGACATGGAATTTAGCACTTCAGAACAAGTTGGGGATTCCAATAAGTCTTCTTCATCCGAGGAATCTAATGGTAGTTCAGTCAAGTGTTCTTCTATGATCTCCTGATCTGTCAGTTGACCATGATAGGGCTCATTTTCGTCGCAGCGTACGTATTCGTCAAAATCCACCTGTAAATTGATCATTGTTTCTTCTATTGTCCAATCCTCTTCGTAGTCCTCTTCCTCTAAACGATCAGGATTAGATATATTAAACTAAAATACAAAAATTACCAAAGTAAAAATTTATTGCATGCGCATAATATTTAAAAACATACCTTTTTAAAGCAATTGCTTATAGCCAAAGGCTTTACCAGCCACCAAGAATGTTTTATAATATGCATAGCCTTTAATAAGCTGATTGATTTTGAAAAATCACGCATAGGTTTTCCACTCTCAATGTGTGCAATCTGTTTTGCGTACTATATTTTGCCTATAATATGATTTAAAACTATGAATAATTCCCTGATCAAGAGTCTGTATCAGTGAAGTTGTATTTGGAGGAAGGAACTCCATCTTTATGTTGCTTAAAATCAAATCAACTTTGTGGCATGAAGCATTATCCACGAACAAAATGATATGACGTCTTTGGTTTAACATTTCTTGGTTGAGGGCCACCAAAATTTTTTCCCAAATATCACTATTCATCCAAGCATTATTTTGTGAATAATATTTTAAGGGCAAAACTTTATTTTTGAAACAGCGTGGGTTTTTTTTGTTTTCCAATCACAATAACTTTTTTATAATCTCCAGTTGCATTGCAAATAAAGAGCAAAGTCAAACGATATTTTGATGTTTTAAATCCTTTTATTTGACACCCTTCTTTATTTAAAGATGTTTTAGGAAGAGCTCGAATAAATAAGCCACTTTCATCAGCATTGAAATGTCAGCTGCCTTATTCGACGAAATAAGGCTTGGAAGGACATCATTTGTATAATCATTTGCACCTTCTTCATTGGCTGAAGATGCTTCTCCGTGAATTTTACGCAGTTTAATTCCTTCCCGACTTTGCCAACGATAAAGCCATCCTGCACTGGGATTAAATTCGGAGTTCATTTTAACAGCAAACTGTTTTGCCTTTTCCATAATCATTTGCGAGGAAATAATAGTACCACTGTGTCTCATTTGGTTAAACCACTTAGAAGGTACACTCTCTACTTCTTCGAAAGCTCCAGTTCTTTGTCTTTTTACGGTTAATTTGCAACTTTTCGATGTTTCCAATATCTTTTCCTTATTTTTGAGAATTCGGTTAATTGTTGCTTTTGAAACACCATACTTCTCACATAATTCACTTTTATTTTTTTCTTTATATTCGTTTATTAATTGTAATTTTTCCTTTAAATTTAATGTTTTATATTTTTTTGCGCTCATTGTGTCGATTGCATATACCAAAAACTATTTCCAACTAACATTCTTTTGTTTCGTTTATTGTTTTTCTTGAGAATTTTATTTACTATTTTTTTTTTCACTTTCCCCGGAATTTTACAGAACAAAATTTTTGGAATCTTCATTTGACTTTTTTATTTTTATTTCTTAGCAACCAACTTTTTAAACTTTTTTTAAACGCAATTAAGCGAATAAAATCATTTGAGTTTGCAATCTTAAATCTAAAAAAATTGAATCAGATTTTTGTACAGAAAGCTTTTTGTGGCAGCAAATTTGGCTCATTAAAGCGGGGAACACAATTAAGCGGGGCGCATTTAAGCGGAAGATACTGTAGAATCATCTCACTTCTTTGTGGTATTCTCACTTTATTAAATTCAAAAGTATTATCATGTATCGGAATCATTATTGTTGCATTATTAATGTTGAATGTTAATACATATCTGTCGTAATCAATATTGCATCTATATGTGGATAGAAAATCTCTGCCCAGAATTCCATCTGTACTTATTGGAAAATTATTATCTACTAATTACCTACTACTACCTTCGTAAACGATGGCTTTGTTAAGCGAAAACAAACGGATGCTATATACACTGATTTTAGTAAAGCATTTGATAAGGTTAACCATGATCTTCTTCTTTACAAATTAGATCGCATGGGCTTCAGTGTTTCGCTTCTAAAATTTACAAATTCTTACTTAAAAAATAGAAAACAACATGTTGTTTTCCGCAACACTAAGTCAAGTTTTATAAATGTCTTATCAGGCGTAGCTCAAGGTAGTCACCTTGGTCCTCTGTTGTTCACACTATTCATCAATGATCTTTCATCCGCTATTCAACATGCCAACGCCTTAATGTATGCTGACGATGTTAAATTATTCATTTCTTTCGACAATCCTGATGATCAAGCTTTACTTCAATATGATATTGTTAACTTTACTACATGGTGTGATGAAAACTTAATGGAACTTAATACAAAAAAATGTAAATACATGATTTTTGTATTAAAGGGTTATACTTGATGAACAATGAGCTGCTGGATCTGGTTGATACATTTAACGATCTTGGAATATTACTTGATACGCAACTTGATTTCAAAAAACATATTACTACAACTGTAAATAAAGCAACCGGAGTTCTTGGTTTTATAAAACGCTGGGCTAAGGAGTTTTCAGATCCCTATACAACAAAACAACTTTTCACAACGTTAGTGAGGCCAATTCTGGAATACGGATCTGTTGAAACACATTCGAAATCCATCGAGTCGGTACAAAAACAATTTTTGCTATTTTCTCTCCGAAATCTCTGCTGGAATCCACTCGTGAATCTTCCTTCTTATGAAAACCGTTTACTTCTTATTAGACTGCCTACGCTAAAAGTCGAAGACTAATGCTAAATGTGACATTTCTATTAAAACTAATAAATGGAACAATAAATTCTGAATACCTACTAAGTAAACTCGATCTTAATAAGCCTTTTTACGTAACAAGAAATTTCGAATGCCTTCACCTAAAAACTGTACGAACAAACTATGCTAATGCAGATCCTTTTCGCCGTATTTGTTCTGATTTTAACCAATTATATCATGTCATTGATTTTAACACAAGTCTTGACAATGTGAAGCGGGAATTAATTATTTATCTTAATCAAATTTAAAATTTTTTGTAAAACCTGTAATATTTTAATAATTTAAATTTATAGTCTGTAAGGATTTTATATCTGTATACTGAATAAATAAATAAATAAAAAATAAATATTTTCTGTTCTATAATCTCACTATTCACATTTATATTAATAGTTGTTTAACCTAAAGACTTAATTATGTCCTCTGAAATTCCTGCCAAATTTCAATAATCATCCTGATTTACATCATATTGGTGTAAAAATTCTTCTTTGCAAAGAGAGACATCTGCTCCTGTATCAATTAAAAATGTAAGTACATTGTCTGTATCACCAATCTTACATAATTTCTGAGTTTGGATGATATGCTATATATTCTTTTAGTTTCTAATTGGTACCCACATGAGAGTCTGTTAGAGTCTCCGCGTTTTGGGAGTTTCCCTGGTCTTGAATCTGGTTAATGTTACCATTTCTATTATTATTTTGTCTTCGATGGTTGTTACCTCTATGGTTATTATTGCTATTGTTGTTATGACCTCTGTTATTTTCGTTGTTATTCCCGCTATTATTAGTAGTATTTCCACTGTAGTTCTTTGAACGACAAACTTTTTCATAATGACCAATTCTTGTCACAGTATGAGCATTTTGTATGCTGTTGACTATTAGTGGATTGGTTTGTGGAGTATAACACCTGTTTTTGCCTGAGATAGGTTTCGGATTCCTCAGCAATGGTCAAAGCTTCCATTAAAATTAAAACTCTACTAGCAGTTATGGTCGAAAGGATTTATTGATCTCTCAAACCATTTTTAAAAGTGTTGAAAGCTAAAACATTGCTTGTTCTAACTATTGAGGATCTATCAGCCTCAGCAACTTCAATTATCTAGATATCGGTTAGTTATTTCCAAAGACTTCATTATTATTCCTTGTCTCTTCCCTAAAATATTCTTCTTCTTTGAATGTTGCGCCAGTACTTCTAATGCTTCTCCCTATAATCTTTGAAACGGTTCTCAAATTTCTACTTCTTTTCCTTTTTCTAATACAGTTTCGGTTATGTAATCTCCTAATTGTTTTTCTATATTTTTTTCATTTACCGTTTCTAAAGTATATGGTATTCCCCAAGGATTTCTTAGCATTAAGTATAATTTGTTTTAATAATTTTATGAATTCCATTTCAAAATAAAATTTATTATTTACTATTCTATAACAGATTTCATTCAATATTTTTTCTCCAATAATTTCACTATACCATCTAATATTTTGTGATTAATTAGTGTAAGAAGTGGTAATAGTATGATCGCTACAATAAACCATCCAATATATATGTTGTAATATTCTCTTAATTTCTCGTATGTGGTCATTTTAGTAAAAATGCCAAAATGTCTTTGACCGAAACAAGATCACTGTTCTGTACAATGCTACTTAATTCATTAATACTTTGCGTTATTGTTTTTGTAATATAAATCTTTATCCAAGATACAATAACTAGTGTGAATATAGAAATCAAAAATAACACTATAATAGTTAGTACTATTAACTTTTTCATATTCATTTTAAAATCGTTTAAAACAAAAGAAATCGTTTATTGAAAGAAAAAATATATTTGTATATTTATATTGAATATTTTACATTTGTTTTTATTAAAAAATTATTTTTATTACATTTTTATTGAATAAACCTTATTATCTTTATCTTGTTAGTGTATTATATTTATTTTAAAGTCTTTCTTTTAAGAATTTTCTTTTCATTAATTCAAATTATTTTTCCATTTGAGGATACTGTTTAACATCTATCATTGTTGGGGTACCTTTCATCCCAATTACTTTCCAAAATTCGGTTAAGCAAGCAAAGACTCTTCATCGGAAGGTTCTTTTTTTCTACGTATACAGAAGTTATACTATTTTCTTTATGCTTTGGTCTAACCATTCTAAAGCAAAAAAAAAAAAAAATTTATTTATATGGGAAAAAATTATTTTTTTTGTTACTTTATTTTAGGACATGGGCGAAATCGTCTCCGTTCCTGGAGTTGCTCAACTAGGAGCGCACTGTTTTTATTTTGAAATTATATTGTTATGTTTGCGCACTCTTATAATCCATGTTACAGTAGTAGCGATGTGATCATTTTAAACCCACGTAATAAGTGATGGCTGTAATAATTGATGCCGTGATGACTGAAATAGGTGATGACGTGATGACTGTTCTTCCTTCAGTCCCGACTCGTTCTTTGGCCGAACGGTCCTTCTAACCTCGGCGTGGATTAGGAATTTCCAGATTTTTTTTTCTAGTGTTCTAATCTAGGAGCACCGTGAAAAATTGCAGGATCGCCATATAATATACGCTGATAAATATGTAAGCGAGTTTGGTTGTTTGGTGTAAAACTGATTCTTTTTTGAATTTGTCCCTGCTTATAAAGCTAACATGAGAATAATGCTTAGCTTACCGAGGTCACATGATTGTTAGTAAGCAAAATATCAAATCATTGATTTGATATTGAGTGTATTCTAAATTGGACGTAGAATGCATTTCTAAATATTGAGTGCATCTCAAGTGTCTATAGTCCAATTGTTAATTTCGTTCCGTTTTGATTTCGAAATCTAAAACCTTTGCCCCAGTTACGGCATAGAACGATGAACTGTTCCAAATATTACTGACCTTGAATTGTACAATACAAATGTTTTGTCGCTTGCTTATTTTTATGCTTAGCTGTTATAATTTATTATTTATTCGTGTGTTGTTTTAGATTCTTTGAATGCAATTGAACATATTGTATGCATGACTTATTATAGTTTGTTTACTTTGTATCATGCATACACTACAATTTACATATTCTCTGGAAATTTTTAGACTCCAAGTGCTGCAAAATTATATATTCTTTTTGACAAATGAACACAAAAGCTCAAAATTTGTAAAAAAAATATTTGGTCCTGTACGATTTTTATAAGCAGTTAATCTTTTGAGGAAAATAAAACAAAACGTAGTAAAGTGGAGATCTACATTTTTAGGCAGAAATGACATGACATTATCCCAAAATCCGATTTGAGGATTATGGATTAAAATATTTCTATCATAACCCCCAAACCAAAATGGGAACTATGCCTAACATGATTATACTAATAATCCGCAGTAAAAATAAAGATTTTCTTCATATTCATTAAGACCAGTAAGTTCTACGGCCAGACTTATGGGTTTTTTACTCTGTGGTATGTCCGTAATAATACTTTATTCTATTGTAGGTAATACTTTATTGTATTGTCCAATAAAAATTACATTTTGAACTTTAACGCAAAAAAACGTTTATCGACGTTAACAACCATGTGGGCTTTATCAGCTAGTATAAAATATGTGTTCCTTGATGTATATACTAATAAACTAAGGAGATACTTTTAGAAATTTGAAATAAAACATAGTTAAAATGGGGTTTAAAGGTTAACAAGTGCTGCCTAATCACCCAGCTCAAACCGCATTAGCTTGCAACTACAAATTTGGTCTATCAATTTTATTTCTTGAGTTATGGACGATTTTTAAAATGTACATATTTCGAAAACTAATGGAGCTAGAGGAAAATGTTTACATCAATCTTCCAAACTCAAGCCCATTAAACCGCATTTTTCACCAAAACTAAGCATCGCAGAGAAAAAAGAGTATTTATTTGAAACATCGCCAACGTTAAAAAAACTAACAGATATAAATAAATGTACACGAGCAACTTTTTTCAATTTGAGAGATTTTTTATTAAATTATGGTGATTTTTTTAAATTTAAGCGATTTTTTAATTTTGGCGTTTTTAAATATTGAAGATTTTGTCATTTTGGCGATGTTTTCACTTTTAGCAATTATTCTCATTTTTGGCTATATTTTTTTAGTTTAGGCGATTTTTTAAATTTTGGGCAATTTTTCAATTTTGGCAAATTTTAGTGATTTTTCTTAAATTTTGGAAATTTTTTAAAATTTTGGCGATTTTTTTTCAATTTCTGTGATTTAACATTTTTGGAGATTTTTTTAATTTTGTTAGATTGTTTTCAAATTTGGGGATTTTTTTCAATTTCGGTGATGTTTTTTTAGTTTCGACGATTTCGGCAATTCCCAAATTGTAAATCGATTGAGTATTAAATCAATTGAAATCCCCGCGATTGAATTCCCAACGATTGAATTCCCAATGATTGAATTCAATGATTGATAAAATCGAATGAGATAAATTGATTGAATTCCCTACTAGTGAATTCCAAGGAATGAATTCTCTGCGATTGATTTAGAAAAAATTCATTCGATTTAATAGTTGGTAACCCTTTACTTGTATCAGTCGTGTTATAATTTGTGCTCTTGATAATTTTTATTTGAATATTATTTTAATTGAATTTTATCCCGTATTTACTGTTTTAAATTGTTTTTATAACTTCCGTGAAGTGAATGTTCATAGTGTTTTATGATAATTGATCTTTATTTGTTTCATTGATTGTGCTTTGTTTTTTGTTTTCTTATAAGTCTTTTCTCAACTTTTGTTGTTGGTACATTTTTTAGTTATTGGTGTTTATTTTAAAACTGGTTTGAGTTCATTTTTAATTATTAGATTTTTTTTATTGCATACCTTTGGTCTTATTCATTTATATATTTATTTACACTCAGAAAATGTCGTGCTTAATTGCTGACTGTAAGATTAAAAATGAATTTTTTAACATGCTGGCTATGTGATAACCTTGCTCACTACCAGTGCGCTGGGTTTAATGGTAGGGATTTTGATAAAATAACTAATTCATCTAAAGGTCTTCGGTGGTCTTGTGTCAACTGTAGGTCATTGGACATACATTTTTATAAACTTTTTAAGGATGGTAAATTAGGGTTTACTGAGATTGGCAACGAGTTGCATAATCTAACTGTGAAATTTAGAAAATTTAAGAATCTGTTTATTGATTTCGAGTTCTCAAGCGGATTGGGTGCTTCACCGAAACTGAAAAAGTCCTAGGGAACTTCGCCCTGTGTTTCCCAACTTTTTTCGTCTAATTTGCTTGGTACCAGGTCTTTGGGACCGTCCAGTGGGACCATCGTGGATCCCCCGCTTATTTCTGTAACGGCGGCTGGGTTCAAGCTGGTAAGGGAGTAGGGGTAGTAGGTGGGGGTATTGAGGTAGATGGTTTTGGGAATAATGCTGCTGCTGTATATGGGGACCATGTCGGTCCAGCGTCGAGTTCATCTGTTTCACCCTTGATGAGTAAGGAGACGTCCGGTGATAATGGTATCACCGGTCCTGTTGAAATGTGTGGATTAGTTGTTGTTCCACCTCGTAGGACTGTTTTTGTGTCAAGATTCGCTCCGGATACAACTGTTGATGACTTAAGGAATTTTATAGGGAAAGAGATGGCAATCCTATCAATTAAACATCAAAAAAATTAAGTGATTTTGCAAAATATTAAGAATTGTTAAAAAAATCTTAATTGAACATTTATAATAAAAAAAAAGTTTTTAATAAAATAAACAGATTCTGTAGAATTTGAATTATATGAAATATGTGTAAAGCAAATCGTCGTAGTATCAAAAACAATAAAAATTGCAGCCAATGTAAATGGTAAACGAAGAAGAAGGTGATTTTATTGTTTGTGACAAGTGCAGTAAGATTTATCATGTAGTTTGTACACAACTAGTAAACGCAAGTATGAATTCTTCTTGCAGCATGAAGATGCAGAGTTTGTTTGGCATCAATGTGATAGTAGTGGTACCATTAAAACAGAGCTGAACGAGATCAAAAGAGATTTAAAGAAATTAGACAGTTTTCAAGAAACTATGAACTTCATGGCAAAACAATACGATGACATTTTGAAGGGTGTTGTGGAGAACAAGAAAAAATTGAAACTGTCCAAAAAGAAAACAAAATATTTAAGCAAGAAGTAAAAACATTGAAAATTTTGATTAAATTTCTAAATGATCAGCGAGTTAAACATGATTGTTTAGTAAGTGGAGTAGAGGTACCAACTGGATCGTCAGCTGTCAGCTGAAGTTGGTGTAGAGTTAAATGCGGATAGTATTGATGATGCCTATTTTATTAAAAAGCGTAACAAAAGAAGTGGCAAGAATGAAAAAAAATGAGGATAAAGCTGAGAAACAGACTATGGTTGTAAAATTTAATTCTAAAAAGTCTAAAGAGAAATTAATGTCTGTAAAGCCAAAGCTAAGGGAAACTGAATCAAACATTTTCGTTAACGACTTCCTTAGTAGAGAAACACTTAGCTTGCTAAATCATGCTAAAACATTAAAAACCGTTGGGTATTGTGCTGCGTATGCTGCTGGTGGTAAAATTTTTGTGAAAAAAAGTGAGCTGTCTAAGCCGAAATTCATAGCTAATGAAGGAGAAGTGGATGAACTGTTACTGGAGGCAACCACAAATCTTTCAATGAATCGCAGATATCGATTTGGTACTGAGCGTGAAGCAGGAGCGGATAACGATGATGATGTTTATTTATCGCCTTAGTTTGTTTTATTTATAAATTTGTAGATATTTTTTATAATTTATTTTTTTTTTTCTATGATTAATAATCAGTATTTTTTTAATTTAAATTCTTTTGCTAATTGCATTAGAAACAATACAAGTTCCTATTTTTCAATAATATCTATAAACGTTAGGAGTATTTCTTCAATAAATAAATTTGATGAATTTAAAGCTTTAGTTGGTAGGTTCCCACGGCTACCCTTTATTATTGCTGTTCAAGAGACATGGTTCATGGAAAATCTAGTTCAACTATACAATATTCCATTTTACAATAGTGTTCATTGTTGTAGACGCGATGGCTATGGAGGTACGTCAGATTTTATTCAAGAACACTTACAATATAAAATTTAAATGTGTGAAAGTAAAACATTTACAGATTTGATTGTTTTAACAGTAGAAAATAATAAAATTAATAGTAAATCTATACAATTTGCCTCGTTCTATCGATCACAGAAATGTTACACAGATAGATTTTTAGCGTTCCTGGAGAATCTTCTTCATAGTTATGGGCGGAATCCATGCATTTTTGCTTTAGATTCGAATATTGATGGTTTACAAATACATTCGTCAGAAAATTTGTTAAACTTGCTGCAATTTATTATGACTTTAAAAGTTGTCATACGTTGATTATACGGCCGGAAAGTGAAACATCCATAGATCATATTTACACTAACATCCAAAATTGTTTGTCTATTAAATCCGCTTGTAAAGAGTCTATGAACAACTTCTATAAAAATAAACTTGATGAAATTCAACATGATCCAAAAACGAGCTGGAGGTTTTTAAATGAGTCACTTTTAAGGGTTCCGAAAAAAGCAATAAATATTAAAGATTCTAATGGTCAGCTTATTTAGATGATTCTGAAAGGGCGGAGGTACTAAGTAGTTATTTTATTCAATCAATTAAGGACGTCAAGCTGAAAATTGAGCAATTTCCAACTGACTCGTATAATTATTTACGAACAATGGTACGTAATAATAATATATTTCATCTTAATAATTCAACATATGAAGAGGTACAGGATGTAATATTAAAGATAAAGCCAAATAAAAGCTCTGGACATGATCATATATTGCCCAAAACTATATTGAGTAATAAGAATAAGTTTACTACTATTTTGGTAATTTTTTTAATAATATGGTAAATATGAGCATTTATCCTGATATTTTAAAAATTCAGAAGGTAATACCCATTCCAAAAGGAATCAACTTCCGAAATGTATAGACCAATCTCTATTTTGTCTAGCATTGATAATGTGTTCGAAAGAATCTTACACAATCAAATTTCTACTTTTATGAAAACCCATAATTTGCTAAATGATTTTTAATATGGATTCCGGGAAGCGTGTGGTACAGAGGAAGCTGCCGTAAATGTCGTTAATTTTATTTGTAAAGGTCTAGATGATGGACATTGTGGCGTGGCAGGTTTATTTTACGATTTTACAAAGGCAGTTGATATAATTGATCATGACATCTTGTTACAAAAACTTAAGTGTTATGGTATATGTGGTAGAGAACTATCTCTTTTGGGAAGTTATTTAAGAAATCGCAAGCAATTTGTCCAGATTGGTGCTAGTAGAAGTTCATTTCGTGAAGTTGAACATGGAGTACCGCAAGGCAGCGTAATTGGACCCTTATTGTTCAATATTTATCTTAATGACTTGAAAAATCTTGAACTTACTGGTAAAATTTTTATATATGCAGATGACATTAGTTTATTTTACCCTTACAAGCATGAAACAGTAGCTACAGTGTATATTGAACTAGACGCGGCATTAATATCAGAGTTTACGAGAATTATGTCCAGTTTTTCACTTCGTATTTAAATGCCATTTGGACTTTAAGTTCTATTTAAATACAAACGTCAGTTTTTAACTTAAAACTTAAATCACATTTAAGTGACCAATCTTGGGCATTTAAAGTCTATTTAAATTGTACAAATATAACATATGATTTTGACAGTTTGTTTTTTTCCGCGTGGTAAAACAAACAATAAAAAATAAATTAAATTAAATTACAGCAGCCAATAAAAATTCAACTTCGGATGAAATTTTCACTTCTCTTCATTTTTATTTTATTAATTTACTTATAATTTATATTTTATTTCTATTTATATATATATTTATATATATGTATACATTTTTTTTTTTTTTTTATATATCTATATTTTATATTTTCTGCTTTTTTCTATTCTTTAAACAGCTGTTTTATGAATAATGATCATTAATTTTTTGACATTTCATGATGTTACCATACTTTTGTCGCAAATAAATAACAATTATGATTTAAGACTGAAAAACTGAAACTGTATTTAAATACAACTTAAATTTAAATGGCAATTAACTAATTGCATATTTAAATACGAAGTTAAAAACTGGGCATAAATAAACTTTTTTTAAATGCCAACAAAACTCGATTGATGAGATTTAAACCATATTCGGATCATACCAATTTTAGTGTTTTTGTAGATGGAGAAGAAATCATGCAAGTCAGTTCTATTAAGAGAAATCTTGCTTGGAGTCAACATATCCAGAATGTTAAGATAAAAAACAGCCCAAGCTGTTTTTTTCTATACAAGTTTAAAAACAAATTTGATAAAAACACGAAATTATTAATTTACCAGTTCAAAGCCACTTTAATTATTTAGCTATTTTGTACGGATATAAAAAAAGTTCTGAGTTAAAAGGGTTGCAACGTATGAAAAATAAAGCTTTAAAAGTGGTAGCTAATCTTCCCATCACACATTCAACTTTAACATTATATACCGACGTTTTGAAAACTATTACCTATCTATGGCATTTACAAAATGAAATTACTAATGTATGTTTTAAGTGTTTACCCAGCATTGGTCATCATACCATACATTTTTCGAGTTATCAGCACTCGCTCAATACAAGGAATAATATGAATTTAGCAGTAGCATGGTGTAGGCTAGAAACAACGAAGCCACGTATTGAGTATATGGGTAGTCGTGAATATAATAATTTACCGCCAAATTTGAAAAATATAAATAGCATTTCTTTATTCAAAGCAAGTTAAAACAATTTTTTACATCAAAACAGAGGAACTTCTAATGTAATTATAATTCATATTGAATGTTAAAATATTATTTTTAATTTTGTTTTCTTTTTATTTTAATATTTTTTTTGTAGTGTTATTATTATTTAGTTATGGTTAACTAGGAAATATTTCTTAAGTATGCAATATATTATTGCCAATGCCTTCAAGGCGCAGAGGCACATAAATTGTAATGCATTTTGTTTGTTGAAAATAAAAAAAAAATAAAAATTGTTTAGGTATAAATGGGTCCGATTTTAATCTTTTTAAGTTTAAATTTTCGCAGCCTAGAGATATTTCTTCCTTTAGGATAATTGTGCCGTTGAATCTGTTTAATGTTCTCAATGATAAATCGTTTTATCCGCAGGGTGTGCTTGTCCGTGAATTTATCTATAGGGATAAACCGAGAATGGAGAGACCCACTGTTCTGCCAAAAAACTAAGTGGTGTTAACAGGTCGTTGTCGATTTTGTATCAGAATGTGAGGGGTCTAAATACAAAATTGCATGAGGTTTGTAGGAATAGTGTTGGATGTTGGTATAGTACTATTGCTTTTACTGAGACTTGGCTGAATCCTGATATTTTTGATAGTGAGATTTTTTGTAGTAATTATCATATTTATAAATGTGATCGTTATGGGAATGATCGAAATGATCTGAATTGCGGTCGGAGGAGAATGGGAGGTGGTGTTTTGATTTCTGTACACCGCTCCATATCTTCGGATCGTGTTGATTTTTCCAGTGTTAGTGATGTTGCATTTCTATGTGTTCGGTTGTCTTTTGATAAAAATACGTTTATATTACCTGTTCATATATTCCACATAGATCTAGTTTGCAAGTTTATCTGGATCATGCTAATTTAATACGTGAAGTTGTTAGCAGACTTGGTGAAAACGATGTTATCATCGTTTTGGGTGATTTTAATTTGCCTAAGGTGTCTTGGTCATTGTGTCCTAATCTTTGTCAATTAGCACCGTTGTGTTCTTCCAACGATATGGAAACATTTTTTGATATCTTGTTTGATTCGTGTCTTACTGAGTTTAACAATATATCTAATATAGGTGACAAGTTTCTGGATCTTGTTTTCTCGAATTGTCCTGATACTTATCTTTCTAGATCGTTACCGTTTGTTTGTCCTCAGGATAATTATCATCCAACACTCCTCATTGAGGTTGATATTATTGATTTTTCTAGGGATCCCTGTTCTGAAGTTGTTTTCCTTAAACAGTTTAATTTTAGTAGGACGAATTATGATTTACTAATATGCTTTTTAAGAGAAAAATTATGGCCTTGTTTGAATAATGGACTGGATAATTGCATATAATCATTTTATTATATTTTGTTTTCTGGGTTTTCGAGATCAGTCTCTATCCGTAATAATAAATTTGTTACAACTCGTCCTGTTTGGTTTACGAGTGAGTTGAGAATTTTAAGGAATGTTAAGAGTAGACTGTTTAAAAAACATAAGGAGAAGGGTTCTTCTATTAGTTACATGAATTATTATATTGCTAGGAATAGATATAATGCATTAAATCAGAGATGTTATTCGATTTTTTTTTTTTTTATTTATTTAAATTCATTTTTACAAAATTTAATTCTTAAAATAATAGAGCATCAGCGCCTCTAGGGCATTGTTGAGTCAAAGTTGGCAATGAGATCCATTTAACTAATTTTACAATAAAATTTATAATAAAAAAAAGGTATAGATATGTTTATAAAATTATGTATTAAATTTAACATATGAGAAAAAGAAACAAAAAAAAAAACAAAGTTTTATACAATGTTATTATTTATATCAAAAGCATTTCAATATTATGTAGTAAATATTCTTTAGTCTATTTTTAAATGAAGAAATTGATACACAATCTTTTAAACATTGAGGTAAATTACTGCATTCCATACTACACTCAAAAAAAACTTGTTTCGGATTCAAGAAATTTTACTTAAATTAAGTAAAAAATAGGAATGATTAGCTCCAAAGCCAAATTTTCTTAAAAAATGTATACTTTTTTCCTTAAATTTAGGATATAAAATTGTATTTATTTTTACCAAAAATAAGTATAAATATATTGGGCATAGTAAAATTGTCAGTAAAACAGAATGTATTTTATTTATTTTAAGTAAAATTGTCTTTAATATAATTAAAAATTTTATATTTTTTTTGTAATAAAGTGTAAAATTCCTTCAAAATATGTAAATCTTTCATACTTCAATTGAGTACATTTAATCAAACAAGAGGAAAATACTTCCTATTAATACGCAAATGTTTCCAAGTTTTAAGTTTTACTCCAACTGAGTAAAATATATTTGGGTATAGTAAAATTGTCTGTAAAACAGAATGTATTTTTCTTTATTTTAAGTAAAATTGTCTTTAATATATTTAAAAATTTTGTATTTTTTTGTAATAAAGTGTAAAATTTCTTTAATTTTAATTTCGAAATTAAAATAAACATTTCTTCAAAATATGTAAATCTTTCTTTGTTTTAAGGAAGTATCATACTTCAATTGAGTATATTTTTATCAAACAAGACGAAAATACTTCCTATTAATAAGCAAATGTTTCCAAGTTTTAAGGAAAAAATATACTCCAACTGAGTAAATTTTGCGTTATAAGAGAAAAAAAGTTCCTAACAATACGTAAACGTTTCCTAATTTTATTCAAATAACATACTCTAATTGAGCATATTTTACTATATACTAGTAAAAGTTTTTCTGTAAATATACAAACGTTTCCTTGGTTTAATATAATTATATACTCTAATTGATGAATTTTTACTAAATATATACTAAAATTTAGTATGTTTACTGTGTAATAGTAAACAATTTATTATGAATAACGAAATGTTTACTTAAATTCAGTATAAATTATAATAAGCTTTAAGATATTATCCTCATTTTTGCTGTACTTATGTTGAGTGACTAGTTTCATTATTTTTAATAAAAGTGTAGCAAAAGTAATGAAGATTTTGAATTAAATATACAAACTTTTTACAGTTGTTAGTAAATGTTTTCACGGTTTAAGTATATATTTATACTTAACAAGAGTACATACATAAAAATTTTTTTTTTCAGCAAAAAATTTGTAATTTTTTCTGGCCTTTTTTACAAAATGTAAATTTTTGAATAGTAATAAAGAGTAAATGTAGACAAATTTAGTATCAAATTAAAGGTATTTTCAAGATCTATATAACTGCGTAACTTGCATAAAACTGTGACACTTTAGATAGATCTTTAAAATACATTTAATTTGATATCAAATTTGCCAATATTAGTACTATTCAAAAAACGAAATTTTGGAAAAAGGGCAGAAAAAAGTAAACAGTTTTGCTAAAAAGAAAACAGCATTGTGAATGTACTCACGATGAGTATAATAATGTACTTAAAAAGTGAAAAACGTTGACTTACAACTGTAAAAATTTTGTCTATTTTAATCAAAATTCTGGTACACTTTTATAAATAATTATAAGTAAATCAAGTTGAGGATAATGTCTTAAGCTTATTACTATTCATGTTAGATTTATTAAGTTTGAGTTTATTTTTTTTTATATTTTATAAAGAAAACTATTTTTCATTTAATTTTTTTTTAATATATTGTATTTATTAAAATAATTTCGTAAATAATAAATAACACATTAAAAGTTATTTAATTAGTTTTTGTGTTCGAAAAGTATTTAGTAAGAAAGAATTATTTGTAAATATTGTAAAAATAATACTATATAAATAAATTGAGTATTAGCTAATAGTTTTTATAAATTTTATCATTATATTATTTTTTACAAAGTTACTTTTTACCAACAAATTATATATTTTTAGAACTTATAAATATTACAAATGATAATTTTAATTAAACTTATTTAAAGTTTAGATTGATATGATACTACTTTTAAATTCATTTTATTTTATTGTTTATCTTGAAAGATTGAGACTGTCTATATGACAATTAGGAAAATTTACTGTAATTTTATTCTTTATAATAAAAAAATATATTTAATCATTTACATTTTTAGTATTTTTTATGAAGTTATAACTTTTTTATTTATTTTTAGAATGCATGAATATGTACTATAATTTTCAATTTCAAACAAATATTTTGAATTGTTTAGATGTACATAAACTGAGGAGCATAAGTGTATCACAAACCAACAACTATCACTTTAACAACCTATAGTTTCAATAAATTTTACTCAAATGCAATCAAATTTTTCATATTATGTTTGTACAAGTGTCTTCTCTCTTTCAAAAAGGTTTTATTAAGATCTGATCACAACAACAAATACACGAAGGCATAATGCAAATAAATCAAAATGATACAGTTTTGCACTCACTATTTATTTTTATATTTTTAAAACAATAATATATATTTAATAACTTTTCCAGTAACTATTTGCCTTCTTAAGCTCCTGGATGCGATTAGGTAGACTTTGTATGTACCTCTGCACACATTTTGGAGGAATCGCCTCCTACACTTCCTTCGTCAGCTCCCACAACTCGTTCACGCCTTTTGGAGTACTGGCATATTTTGCAAGCTGCTATTTGACGTGACTCCACGAATTCTCGATCGGATTAATATCCGGAGATTGTGGAGGTCACGTCATCACAGCAAATCATTGCTTTTTGAGCCAGTTTTTCACTACATGTACGGTATGTTTGATGTCATTGTCTTGCTGAAAAATTACTTTTTCAACAGCAAGACCCATTTTTTCCACTACATCAGGAAGATTTTGTTGCAGGATGGACAAATATTGTTCCATGCACATAATTCCATCGATGCGCATCAAGGGTATCACTCCATCTTTGGATATATAACCCTAAACCGTGATACAGACACCACCGTGTTTAACGGTTTGGCGTACCTTATTTGGTTGGATTATATCAGGGTCCTTAGTCCAATACTATGCACTCCCATCGGATTGGAAACGATTAATTTTAGTCTCATCAGGCCAAATAACCTTTAAATTATTTAATATTTCTTAGTATAAGCAGTAATACACACATATGTTTAAAAACATACCGTATCCCAATCAGCGACAGTCCAGTGCTCGTGTGCTGCAACAAAAAGATGGAGTGGGACCTTTGATGCGCATCGATGGAATTATGTGCAAGGAACAATATTTGTCCATTCTGCAACAAAATCTTCCTGATGTAGTGGAAAAAATGGGTCTTGCTGTCGAAAAAGTAATTTTTCAGCAAGACAATGACATTAAACATACCGCACATGTAGTGAAAGACCGGCTCAAAAAGCAAAAATTTGGTGTGATGACGTGGCCTATACAATCTCCGGATATGAATCCGATCGATAATTTGTGGAGTCACGTCATATAGCAGCTTGCTAAATATACCAGTCCTCCAAAAGGTGTGAACGAGTTGTGGGAGAGGACAAAGGAAGTGTAGGAGGCGATTCCTCCAGAATTTGTGAAGAGGTACACACAAAGTCTACCTAATCGCATTCAGGAGCTTAAGAAGGCAAATGGTTACTGAAAAGTTATTAAATATATATTATTGTTTTAAAAATATAAAAATAAATATTGAGTGCAAAACTGTATCATTTTGATTTATTTGCATTATGCCTTCGTGTATTTGTTGTTGTGATCAGATCTTAATAAAACCTTTTTGAAAGAGAGAATTTGAGTAAAATTTATTGAAACTATAGGTTGTTAAAGTGATAGTTGTTGGTTTGTGATACACTTATGCTCCTCAGTGTATGTATGTATGTATGTATGTATCTTTATTTGGAAATATAAAATTTACAATAAAGAAAAAATATAAGTAACAATGACACATAGTCGTCTGTTATAATTATAAATAAATATAAAAACAATGTATTATATATAGTGTAAAAAAAAGTATTGAGATATGCTTGACATAATGAATTAATATGAAAAATTAAATCTTTAATATTTAGAAAAGTTCTTGAATGATCATATATCTGTAGTTTAATGCAATGTTAACATAATTATAAAGCCTAGTCCAACCGTTTACAATTTGGCCATTTAAGATACGTATCAGTTCTTGTTCGCTAAGACTATCTTTGCCAAAATATCTGTTTCTGAATTCCCTAAAAATGGGACAAATTGCCATAAAATGCTGTAAATCTTTGTCTTCACCTGTATTACATAATGTACAGGTTCTGTTTTCAGTGGCGTTAAAATTATTTAAGTTTATTGGTAATAAATCGCATCTTGCCTTAAAAATTATTGAAATTTGTTTTAAATTTCTTAGATTTTGTAGATAATGCATTCCCATGTTATGGTCTAAATGTTTATAAAATCGAGATCTACTATTCTGTGCTCTGTAGTTAGTTTGCAAGAATATTTTTGCTTTAGTTCTTGAATCAAAGTGGTTCCACAACGAAGAAACTCTTGCGCCGAGATATTTTCATCTTCCAAAGCAAGTTCTAGGTCAAGGCCAATATTATTAATATCCTTTGCCCAAAAAATGTTGTCCCGTAATGCCATCAAGGATAATTTGTGCGGTAGTCTATTCTGGTTATATTGAAAAAGTGTTTTGTAAATATAATTTAAATGTAGGTTAAGTGTGTAGAAATAGCTACATTCCGTGCTCGTTTCCAGAAGCAAGGCATAATTTGGCGTAGAATCTGGTAGTCTTAATATTCTTTTCAAAAAATATCGCTGCAGTTTATCTACCTCTTCAAACAGCCCATAACCCCACACTTGAGCAGCATACGACTGTATGGAACGACAGACAGATTGGAACAGTTTCCATTTTGCCCCAAGAGTAATATTTGGCTTGTTTAAGAAACATTTCCAGGTTGCATTAATACTGTTTTTCGAAGATATATTTCTTTTTCGATATGTTTTTTAAAACTCAACTTAGGTGTCAAGATAACACCTAAATAATTATACTCGTTCACTATTCTTATTTGTTCGTTTTTGTATGTAATATTTTCTCTCGCTGATAGTCTACCGCCAGTTCTAAATACCATGAGCTCTGATTTAGTTATATTAACTTCCATATTCCATTTGTCGCAATAGCTTTCCAATTTATTTACCATGATTTGCATTGTTTTTTAACTATCTGATAGTAGCACAATATCATCAGCATAAAGAAGTAAACGCACGTTTATGTCTTCGATCATCAGACCACCTCCCAGGTATTCGTGTAGGTCATTGAGGTACAGAGTAAAGAGCAGTGGTAAAAGAAAGAACCCTTGCTTTACACCAGTAAAAGTATTAAAATATTCGGATAAATCGTTTCCTGTCCATACCGCAGTTTTTGTGCTGCTGTAAACGTTTTCTATAAAGTTGACAACTTTTGTTGATATACCTAGGGTATGTAACTTATATATAAGCAGTTTTCTTGGTACTCTATCGAACGCTGCTTTGAAATCCACGAAAAATGCATAGATTTTCTTTTTCTCTTTGAACTTTTTTTTGTACTATAGCGGACAGATTGTAGATGTTGTCGACCGTTGAATAGCCAGGTCTAAAGCCAGCTTGGAATTCGTTTAGGATATTATATTTTTCGACCCACTCTGTAAGTCTAGCATTTATAATTCCCATGAGTAATTTTGCCACACAGTTCATAAAGCAAATTCCTCTATAATTGTTTGTGCAATTCACATCCCCTTTTTTGAATATTGGAAATATTATGCTTCTTTCGAACTCTACGTCCACCTTTCCTGTTTCAAAAATAACATTAAAAGCAGTTGTTAGTTCGTTAATGAACTCATCAGTAGCATATTTAAATGTTTCATACGGGACTTCTGTCGTTTCCAGGAGCTTTATTCGGCTTGGTTTTTTTGAGCATATTCTTTATTTCATATGCAGTTATGTTTTGATCTAAATCACAATCTGTATGCCTCATTGGAGCGTATTGAATATCTTTTGAAAGTTGTGGTTGATTTAATAGTGATTCAAAATATTCTTTAAAATTATTTGCTGTGATGGAGCTACCAATTTTATAACAGTCGCCTCTTATTTCTTTTGCTAAGGTCCACCATTGTTTGGAATCAGTTATTTTATTAATTTTATTATTGATTTCGATTGTATACTCTTTTTTGCTTTTCTTACAAAACATTAACGTACTGATATTTGGCTTGGAGATAATTTTCTTTGTCTTGCTGGTCATTTGTTTTTCTAAATTCATTGAGTAACTCAAATGATTTATTTCTGGCTTTAGGACATCTATAATTGAACCATTTTGATTTAAATATTGGTTGATTATTTGTATTTTGAGATTTGGGAACGGACATATTGATAACTTTAATAAGTTGTTTCAAATTCATAAATTCGCCATTTGTTTTAAACGCAATTATATTTTTATTAAGATTTTGTCGATATTTTTCAATATTTGACTCTTTCAACTTTAATTTTGGCAGTAAATTTAATGGTTTATGACTTTCTTTATCATTTTTAAAGCAGAGTTTTAGGTTTAGGGGCATGTGGTCTGACCATATTTTTGGTTCAACTTGAAAATTTTCTACGTACTGAAGGGCCTCTTGCGATATTACACATAAGTCATTTACAGAGTTGCCTTGTTGACTTACAAAAATAAATTCACCCATTTCATCTCCAACTGCACAACCATTGAGAACTACTGAATCCAAAGTCATTACAAAAATTCATTAGTTTTTTTCCTTTGGCATTAAACTGTTTTATCTCTAGATTTTCTCTCATCTAAACATATTTTAAAATTGGTTCTATGAATTTCTTCTATTTTCTGTTGTAATTCACCAATGCGCACATTCATATCCCCTACTACTATAGCATTTTCGATTAAATTATTTGAAAACAAGTTTCTTAACAACATAAATTCTCTATTCCAATCTGCTCCTCTAATGTATACTGGTATAGTACTAAATTTAAATGCGTTTAGTTGTACCATAAGGATTTCTGTTTCATTTATAATATTAAATGAATGTTTAAAATGTTTATTTACTAAATTCTTTTTGAAGCCATAGACACAACCTCCACTTGCTCTACCACGATCACTTAAACGTGTTGCCGGTTTCCAATATAACTCAAAATTACTGAAATATTTTTTCCATTTATCTATATTTTGGTTTTGTATATGTGTTTCAAATAAAGCAAATAAATCACAATCCGCCACGTATTTAAAAAAATTCCCGAAACAGATATTTATTGGCTAAGCCATGAATATTATATGCTATTACATTTAAATAAATATTTTCAACATTTACTTTTTTGGAATTAAGTTTTTTAGCAAATTGCTATAATTAATATTAATTTTATCAAAATCATTTGAATATAAATCTTTTAAGACTTCGCATCCCTGTTTTTGGCCGCAAATAAGTGCTTTTTCCTTATTCCACCACATCTATTTATCTTTTATTTTGATCCTGTCGTTGACCACAATCGCTTTATGCAATTTACTAATAGCGAGTATTTCTTTTTTCATTTGGATCATAACTTTTTTGTTCATCTGTTTATCTGCGCTCAAATCTTTTTCTATATAAATTGAAGTTCCAGCCAGTTTATTCGCATTTCGTAAAGTATCTCGAAGACTTTGATCAGAGTCCATTTTCTACTAATACTGCCATCTTTCCATCTCTTTCATACAATTTTCTGGTAGATCTTATGGTAACTGTATTGGGAACGTTCAACTTTTGGAAACATACTTTACGGACTACTGCACTCACTGAGCTTTTTGAATTTAAACCTTTAAATATTAAATTTTTGTTTTTGAGTTGTTCCTCTAATTGCGTTATACGTTTTCTATCCAAATCCTTGTCTGCTTTTAAACACTCCACTTCATATTGTAGTTTATATTTTGCTCTTTCAACTTTTCCACATCATCAGTAAACATTGGATAATTTTTCTAAAACCTCTTTATTAGCATCCTTAATAATCATTTTAAAATCTGCCACATCTAGGTCTGATACTTTTCTTCTTCCTTCATCTGTCTCTGGCGATAACTCAAGCAAAGGTCTTTTAGCTATATTGCAGCGTGCCTCAGTTGAGACAGTACTGATTGGAGTATTGCTTTGCATATTTTTTTTTTGTATAAGTGAACGATCTAACAGTTTTAAAAGATTTTTAACAGTGTAAGCGATCTAATAGTTTTTGATTAAACTTGGCAGCACTTTTCTGTTTAGTTATCGAAACTTACTTCCAGGACTATCGGCAAAATCGAAACAAGCTGTAGTGTATTTATTTACAAACAAATTTTCCTTATTTGATACACCAATTGTCTCTTTTTTCCTTTGAGTGGTTTGTTAGATACATTTTTAAGTGAATTTTTATAAAAATTTATCAAAATTATGTGTAAAATAATTAAGAAAAACGGTGGAGAACTTAAAATATCAACGAGTTTAACACCTCACACC